>JAPYYA010001246.1:0-16348 GCA_028533165.1 Leontopithecus rosalia | reverse complement strand
TCCCATTACTAGGTATATATCCAAAGGACTATAAGTCGTTCTACTATAAGGACACATGCACACGAATGTTCATTTCAGCACTGTTTACAATAGCAAAGACCTGGAATCAACTCAAATGCCCATCAATGATAGACTGGACTGGGAAAATGTGGCACATATACACCATGGAATATTATGCAGCAATCAAAAATGATGAGTTCGTGTCCTTTGTAGGGACATGGATGAATCTGGAGAACATTATTCTCTGCAAGTTGACTCAAGAACAGAAAAGGAAACACCGTATATACTCACTCATTGGCGGGTGATGAACAATGAGAACACATGGACACAGGGATGGGAGTACCACAAACTGAGGCCTATTGGGGGAAATAGGGGAGGGACAGTGGGGCAGGGGGGAGTGGGGGAGGGATGGCATGGGGAGAAATGCCAAATATGGGAGAAGGGGCAGAAGGCAGCAAAACACACTGCCACACGTGTACCTATGCAACTATCTTGCATGTTCTGCACATGTACCCCAAAACCTAAAATGCAATAAAAAAAAAAAGAAAATGTCAGGCCAATAACTCTGATGAACATAGATGTAAAATTTCTCAACAAAATACTATCAAACGGAATCCAGTAGCACATCAAAATGCTATTTCACCATGACCATGTAGGCTTTATTCTTCCTATGCAACATATTCAAATCAATAAACGTGATTTATCACATAAATGGAACTAAAAGAAAGAATCTATTGATTATCTCTATAGATGTAGAAAGAGCTTCTGCTAAAATTCAACATCCCTTCATGTTGAAAACCCTCAATAAACTAGGCATTAAAGGAACATAACTCAAATTAATAAGAGCCATCTATGACAAAACCAACATCATACTCAATGGACAAAAGCTAGAAGCATTCCCCTTGAGAACTGGGCCAAGAAAGGATACCCATTCTCACCATTTCTATTCAGCATAGTACTGGAAGTCCTAGCAGAGCAATCTAGTATGAGAAATAAATAAAAGGCATCCAAATAGAAAGAAAAAAGTCAAATTATCTCTCTTCACAGATGATATGATTTTATATCTAGAAAACCCCATGGGCTCTGTCCAAGAGCTCCTAAATTTGATAACAACTTCAGCGAAGTTTCTGTATATGAAATCATTGTATAAAAATCATAAGCATTCTGTATACCAACAACATCTAAGCTGGAAGCCAAATCAACAGCTCAATCCCAATTACAATAGCCACATACACACACATGCAAACACACACACACACACACACGCACACACACACATACACACACACTCTTCCTAGGAAAACACATAACCAGGGATGTGAAAAATCCCTGCAATATGAATTACAAAACACTACTGAAAGAAATCAGAGATGACACATAAAAATGGAAAAACGGGCCGGGCACAGTGGCTCAAGCCTGTAATCCCAGCACTTTGGGAGACCGAGGCGGGTGGATCACGAGGTCAAGAGATCGAGACCATCCTGGTCAAAATGGTGAAACCCCGTCTCTACTAAAGATACAAAAAATTAGCTGGACATGGTGGCGTGTGCCTGTAATCCCAGCTACTCAGGAGGCTGAGGCTGGAGTATTGCCTGAACCCAGGAGGCAGAGGTTGCAGTGAGCCAAGATTGCACCATTGCACTCCAGCCTGGGTAACAATAGCAAAACTCAGTCTCAAAAAAAAAAAAAAATGGAAAAACATTCCATGCTCATTGATAGACAGAATCAATATTATTATAATGGCCATACTGCCGAAAGTAATGTACAGGTTCAATGCTATTCCTATGCAACTACCAATGATAGTTTTCACAGAATTAGAAAAAGCTATTCTAAAATTTATATGGAACCAAGAAAGATTTTGAACAGCCAAAGGAATCTTAAGCAAAAAGAACAAAGCTGTAGACATCCCGTTACCTGCCTTCAAACCATACTACAGGTCTATGAAACAACATGACAGTGGTACAAAACTAGGCACATGGGCAAGTGGTACAGAATAGAGAACCCAGAAATAAAAACATACACATATAACCATTTTATCTTTAACCAAGTGTACAAAAACAAGCAACAGGGAAAAGACTCCCTATTCAGTAAATAGTGCTGGAATAACTGGCTGCTTGAAACCAGACCCCTTTCTTATACCATAAACAAAAATCAACAGAAGATGGATTAAAGATTTAAATAAAAAACCTAAAACTATAAAACTCCTCTAAGAAAAATGTATGAAATATTCTGGACCTGGGCCCTGGCAAAGATTTCATGAAGAAGACTCCAAAAACAATTGCAACAAAAACAAAAATTGGCAAAATGGACTGAATGAAACTAAAGAGCATCTGCACAGCAAAACAAACTATCAACACAGTAAACACACAATTTACAGAATGGATGTAAACATTTGCATACTATGCATTCAACAAAAGCCTAATATGTAAGAAATATAAAGAATGTAAATAGATTAACAAGCAAAATACCAACAACCACATTAAAAAGTATGCAAAGCATATGAGCAGACACTTTTCTAAAGAAAATGTTCACAAGGCCAAAAAGCATATGAAAAACAGCGTCATATCACTAATTATAACAAAAATGCAAGTCAAAACCACCATGATATAATGTATTAGTCCATTCTTATGCTGCTAACAAAGACATACTCGAGACTGGGTAATTTATGATGGAAAGAGGTTTAATTGACTCACAGTTTCACATACTTGGGGAGGTCTCACAAGGATGGGGAAAGGCAAAGCAAGAGCAAAGGCATGCCTTACACTGCAGCAGGTAAGAAAGTTTGTGCAGGGGAATTCCCCTTTACAAAACCATCAGATCTCATGAGACTTATTCACTATCATAAGGACAGCATGTATACACACACACACACATATATATATGTATGTGTGTGTGTATGTGATGTGTACATATGTATATATATATGTGTGTGTGTGTATATATATGTATATGTGTGTGTTCGTGTGTGTTTTTTTTTTTTCTCAAGAGAGTCTCTGTCACTCAGGCTGGAGTGCAGTGGTGCGATCTTGGCTCACTGCAACCTCTGCCTTCTGGGTTCAAACGATTCTCCTGCCTCAGTCTCCTGAGTAGCTGGGACTACAGGTGTGCACCGCCACATCCAGCTAATTTTTTGTATTTTTAGTAGAGACCAGGTTTCACCATGTTAGCCAGGATGGTCTTGATCTCATGATCTCATGATCCACCTGCCTCTGCCTCCCAAAGTACTGGGATTGAGGCATGAACCACCACGCCCAGCCTGATTCATATTTTAATACTCAATGTAATTGAAATTAAGATACAAATCTTCAAGCTTTAGTTTTTTCATTTGAATATGTAGATAACTATATAAATCTCTAATTGTTGGTGTCGACAATTTAAATAAGATAATGAATTCAAAGTGTTTTACATGTGTTTCATCCTATTAACTATTGTTATTTTAAATGTGTTACTTTGTTATGACTGCCACCCTCATTCCTGCCCTCAAGTATCTTGGAGTTTGGCTGGATAGAATTTTAGTTAAAAACAAAACAAAGCATGGGGCAGCACAACATAAGTGCTCTAATGGAGGGAGAAGTTCAATGTTCAAGTTTGCACTAAGCTCAGCCAGCTGTACCATTTCCTTAGAGCTCAATTAAACAGGCCCATGGTGTTACGTTTAGAGCTGCATTCAGTCTGCTCAAGAGGGCAAAATGATTTATGGAGTAATGCTCTGCTGCTCCAACAGGACCTCATTTGCATGAAAAAAGAAGAATGTGATCCTTTAGTATTTCATTTTCAGAGAACTGCTTTCTTTAAGCCTTATTCTTCATTTGCTTTCACCTGGGAAGAAGTTGTCACTTTAGAAATACATGTTGTAATCACATGGCAACCGAAGGAGTGAAAGATGGGAGAAAAAAATTTGGCCTTGAATGATTTCCTATTTGGGTAGAATGATTAAGTTGTTGGTAGCTCTCACATTTGTGTGTCTGGAATAAGTGTCATCTATACCAACTTTATTTATTCAAGAAACTCCCAGGGCCAGACTAAATGTTGCAACATGTGGAAGCTCAAACCAGCTCAAGCACTGTGTACAGGCAGCTCAGTACCACTTTTAGACTTGCTCTGCAGAAGCCAAGTGGACACTTCTGACCCAGATAATCTCCCCATGCCCATGATACTGCCAGAAGCCCCTACTCTATTACTGTGCCCCAGCCACCTCGGTCCATTCTCATCTCATTTAATCCATTCAATGTGCTACACAGAACTGTATTAGTCCATTTTTCCACAACTGATAAAGACACACCTGAGACTGGGCAATTTACAAAAGAAAGAAGTTTAATTGGACTTACAATTCCACATGGCTGGGGAAGCCTCACAATCATGGCAGAAGGCAAGGAGAAGCAAGTCATATCTTACATGGATGGTAGCAGGCAGACAAAGAACTTGTGCAGGAGAACTCTTTCTTGAAAAACCATCAGATCTCATGAGACTTATTCACTATCAGGAGAACAACACAGGAAAGAACTGCCCCATGACTCAATTACTTCCCACCAGGTCCCTCCCACAACACATGGGAATTCAAGATGAGATTTGGGTGGGGACACAGCCAAACCATATCAGGAAGTAAGTGGAGGAAACCAAACAGGTAATTAACCATAACATATTCTGAGAAGGCCTGGTGGAAATATTCAGAGACTTGTTGTCACAAAGAGCAAGAGACTTATGTCCAATCATTTCATCTCTGACATTGCATGGGAGATAACTGAATCCTGAAGGTGGCTGCCCCATTCTGTTCTCCTGGTAGTGAAAGTTTCACAAAATCTGATGATATTATAAATGGGAGTTTTCCTTCACATGCTCTCTTGCCTGCCACCATGTAAGACTTGTCTTTGCTCCTTATTTGCCTTCTGCCATGATTATGAAGCCTCCCCAGCCATGTGGAAATGTGATTCCATGAAACTTCTTTCCTTTAAAAATTACCCAGAGTCAAGTATGTCTCTATTAGCAGCCTGAGAACAGACTAATACAGTAAATTGATACTGGTAGCGTGGGGTGCTGCTGTAATGATACCCAAAAATGTGAATGCATGCAGAGGTTGGAACAGTCTGGAGGGCTCAGAAGAAGACCAGAAAATGTGGGAAAGTTCGAGACTTCCTAGAGACTTGGAGGGCTCAGAAGACAAAAGGATGTGGGAAAGTTTGGAGCTTCCTAGAGACTTGCTAAATGACTTTGACCAAAATGCTGATAGTAATATGGATGATAAAGTTCAGAGTGAGGTGGTCTCAGATGGGATGGAGATGAGACACTTCTTGACAACTGGAGTGAAGGTCACTTTTACTATGCAGAGACTCATAGCATTTTTGTCCCTGCCCTAGAGATCTGTGGAACTTTGAACTTGAAAGCAATGATTTAGGGTATCTGGCAAAAGAAATTTCTAAACAGCAAACTGTTCAAGAGGAAGCAGAGCAAAATAGTTGAAAAAAAAATACAGTCTGAAGATGCAATAGACAGGAAAACCCCATTTTCTAAGGAGAAATTCAAGCAGGCAGCAGACACTTGTATAACTAACAAGGAGTCAAATGCTAATCCCCAGAACAATGGGGAAAATGTATCCAGGGCATGTCAGAAACATTTGCCAGCAGACCCTCCCATCACAGGCCTGGAAGCCTAGGAAGGACAAATGATTTCCTGGGCCAGGTCCAGACCCCCCCCTCGCTATGTTCGGCTTCAGGACTTGGTGCCCTGAGTGCCAGCTGCTCCAGCCATGCGTAAAAGGGCCCAAGGTACAGCTCAGGGGGTAGACGCAGAGATGCAGGCCCCAAGTCTTGATAGCTTTCACATAGTATTGGGCCTGCAGGTACACAGAGATCATTTCAGAGGATGTATGTCTGCTTGAATGTTCAAGCAGACATTTGCTACAGAGGTGAGGCCCTCATGAAGGACCTCTGCTAGGGCGGTGCAGAAGAGTAACATGGGGTTGGAGCCCCCATAGAGAGTCCTTACTGGGACAGTGCCTAGCGGAGCTGTGAGAAGAGGATCACTTTCTTCCAGATTGCAGAATGTTAGATCCACTGTCAGCTTGCACTCTGTGCCTGAAAAAGCCACAGACACTCAACATCAGCCTGTTAAAGCATCTGAACCCTGTAAAGCCACAGGGGCGTACCTATTGTAGGACATGGGAATCTACCTCTTACATCAGTGTGGCCTGGATGTGAGACATGAAGTCTAAGGAGATCGATCATTTTAGAGCTTTAAGATTTGACTACGCTCTAAGATTTTGGACTCGCATGGGGCCTCTAGCTCCTTTGTTTTGGTCAATTTCTCCCATTCGAAATGGGTGTATTTATACAGGGCCTGTTCTCTTTGTATCTAGTAAGTAACTAATTTGCTTCTGATTTTACAGGCTTATAGGCAGAAGGGATTTGTCTTGTTTCAGATGAGACTGTGGATTTTTGAGTTAATGCTGAAATGAGTTAAAACTTTGGGGGACTGTTGGAAAGCATGACTGGTTCTGAAATGTGAAGACATTAGGTTTGGGAGAGGCCAGAGATGGAATGATATGGTTTGGCTATGTCCCCACCCAAATCTCACCTCAAATTGTAATAATCCCCAGGTATCAAGGGTGGGGTCAGGTATAGATAATTGAATCATGGGGGCAGTTTCCTCCATATTGTTCTCGTGGTAGTAAGTCTCATGAGTTCTGATGATTTTATAAATAGGAGTCCCCTTGCACAAGCACTCTTGCCTGCCGCAATATAAGATATGATTTTGCTCCTCATCAATTTTTTGCCATGATTGTGAGCCATGTGGAACTGTGAATTCACTATACCTCTTTCCATTGTAAATTAGTCGGTATCCAGTGTGCCTTTATTAGCAGTGTAAGAATAGACTAATGCAACAATCATGAAATGGACTATACTGTACTCTAACTATAGCTGTGATTAATCATTACTGATCCTAACAAAATCCATCTTTATGGAACCCTTTCACTTGGAGGCCATCCACCTTCAATACCTCTTGTTGCTATTTACTAATGCCTAACAATTTCCTGGTGCAAATGACATGTAGGTAATTGATATGTATCAGATAAATACATATTTCTCTTTTTTTTCCAATGACCATAAAGCTATTTATTGAATGCAATTCATTCGCAACAATCACTGGGCTCTACATCTCAACATCTCAATAAAGTTAAGTTCATTTAAATTTTTAGCTTGCATTTTAAATATAAATGTTCTTAAATAATTTCCAAACCAGTGCTTTCATATACATAATTAGAAAACATGAGCGCAATGGATTTAACTTCCTCCATCACAAAAAACAAATGTCAAAAACTTTAAATATGACCAAGTTCATACATTTTGAAAAAGATGACCTAGGTTAAGAGCATATCTCTGTTGCTTTTTGTTTTTATTTCAGACATGTTACTTGAGCTCCCAGGGCCTCAGTCTCTTTTTAAAAAAAAGGTAAATACCTCACAATTTAATTTCTTATTAGATTTTTCCCAACTAAATGGTCAATTTCTTGAAAACAGAGGCTTTAGGTTATTTGACTTTATGCTCAATTTCAAATAAATTATTAAGTTTAAAGGATGTGTTTAATTTACACTGAGTGAATGAGGTTGCATTTGATAGATTAATTTATATAAATAAATCAATAAAAACTACTGATGAAATAAGATAAATAAATGGATAAGACATGAAAACAAAAAGTAATTTCTGATCGGTGTTCCCAGCCGTGATACTCTTAAGGCCTTTCAGAATTTATTGGTCATATTGCTACTTTCAGCAGTAACACTTTATCAATCACAGAAGCCCTATGGTTTCATCTTTTCTCCAGCATAATATTGGCTCTCAAAGCTGGCCATGGGGATTGCTACCAGTTTCATCTATTTCAATAATCATTTTCTAAAATTGTATTTTATTTTGAAAAGTCTGCCCTCTCTTTATCTATCTATCATCGATCTATCTCTCAATCTATCTATCATCTACTTATTTATCTATCATCAGCTATCTGTCTGTCATCTATCTATCACAAGGTACTGTAAACATACTTTAAGGAACGTCTCAGTTGTAGGGTTCTCTTGCAATCTTCCACAGAAAAGAAAGCAAAAATGACTGATATTAACAGAAATTAATACATTTTTAAAGAAGCACAGCTGAATTAAATGTAGGAATAAGAAAGCAGTATTAAATATTGCGCTGCA
Source organism: Leontopithecus rosalia (assembly GCA_028533165.1). Taxonomy (NCBI): domain Eukaryota; kingdom Metazoa; phylum Chordata; class Mammalia; order Primates; family Cebidae; genus Leontopithecus; species Leontopithecus rosalia. The sequence continues at coordinate 8,163 of JAPYYA010001246.1, read as the reverse complement.
TATAAAAACCATTTACTCACCTTGAAATTCGATTCTTCTTGCAAAAATATTTGATAAAAAGCGGCAGTTGGTGAAAAATGTTGAATCAGTGATGCTATACAGCACAGCAAGTGCAAATGCTTCCATATTCACCACCCATCCAAGAATTAAAGAAAAAAAAGGTCTACATTGATTGTCTACTTAAAACAATCTCAACATACTTATGTTTTATATGATTACTACAACATAGGCATGATTACTCACCAGGATTAGAGGTCAAAATAGGAAGGAACAGTAGTCGTGAAAGTATCTATATGGAAGATAACTCAAATTTTCTTTTTAAAAGTTATACTTTCTGAATGTAGAGATTATTGTTATTATCATTATCATGAGTTGTAACCTTTCATTTTAGGTTCGTGGGTACAGGTGCAGGTTTGTTAATAGGTAAACTCATGTCACAGGGGTTGGTTGTATAGATTTTTTCACCATGCAGGTGCTAAGTCTAGTGCCGAAGAGTTATTTTTTCTGATGCTCTCTCTGTTCCCACCTTCCACTTTCAGGTAAGCCCCAGTACATGTTGTTCCCCTCTTTGTGTCCATGTGTTCTTATCATTTAGCTCCCACTTATAGTGAGGACGTGCGGTATTTGGTTTTGTGTTCCTGTGCTAGTTTGCCAAGAGTGACCGCCTCCAGCTCCATCTACATATGGAGAGATTATTAGATTGAGACAGCATATTGACCCTTTTTGGTGGTTTTTGGCCTGCCTTAATTCTTCACTTCTGACTTGGCTCCTGCTCTTTATAAGTTACTCATTGCTGAGGGAAAAAAGGGGTCTTATGAGTTCTGCCACAACAGACTTAAAAGAAAAAAAATAAGTTACTCATTGCTTGTTTCTCCTTCTTCCTTAGTTCCCTCACAAACTTTTGCCAATTCTCATTTTCTATTTGTCTGTCTGTCTCTCTATTAACCTATTTTGTTTTTCTACCCTTATCTGATTGTTAGGACTCAAATATTTAATAAATATTTTTGAAGTCCCTGTGATAATAGAAATTGGGGCACAAATGTATCACTAGTGTCAAACTAAAAATTGCACTTGATAAAATTAAACAGTCAAGGAAGACTTTATTCAAAGATATTGCAATAGGGAAGAAAGACAGAATACAGTCTAAATTCAACCCTCTAAAATAAAGGATGACAGAGAGAGTTTAAGGAGTGGTATGTGTAATGGAAAAGAACTAGAGCATGTTAGAAGGGAGGCTGATGAATGGGAGGTGTTGAGCATGTTGAGTATTTTCTATGTTTGCAAGTGTTATTAGCTTTAATTAGACAAGCTGTGTTTGCTAATTGGTGCCCAATGAATTTAGGTTCCTACCCTTAGCAGAAACTCAGACATAGGGGCACTATCTTTCTTATTGTTTACATATCAATGGCTCCTAGGTTCTTGAAAAAGACATTCCTTGGTTGTAAATCTGAAAAGAAGCTTTTTTTAAAAAAAAAAGACCTATATATTTCAAAGGGTAAGAGAACTGACTTAAATTACATGTTTTCTAAAATGCACTAACAAAAAAAGGGAAGACAGTGCTTAGAGTTAGAAACATTGCCTAAAGTTTAGTTCAGCCAAGAGAAAGATTAAGGTATCTTAGTCAATGGAAATCTTCATAAAATAGGATTTACGATTCTTTACCAGGGTTCTTTGTTTGCTTGCTTGTTTTTGTTTTTGTTTTTCATCCTATTTACTCTATATTGTACCTTCTTCAGTTCTTAGGGGATATTATACTTAAAAACAAGCAAAACATTTAATTACAAATATGTTTAGGTAATATAGGATTGAACCCAACAGGATGTTTTCTTTCTGGAAAGATTTCACAGAGTCTCACTATACTGATACGCTCTACAACTCTTATAAAGAGGATTAAAATACACAGTAATTAACATGATTTTTATAGAAATATCTAGGTATAACTTCATGTAGTCAAATAAAGAAATGGTCATTTTGGAACATACAAATATTCCAAAACAAATCTTGGTAATTTATATCATTTCTCTGTCTAGAAAGAATTACTAGAGAAAGTAAGTCAAAATTTTAAATTTGTTATTTTGAACATATATTTATTAAACTAAGGAACAATTAGATTAAATCACTGTTTGCCTTCTTTTATTTGAGTCTTGTGCTAATTATTTTATATAAAATACAAAATGACAAAACTGTAAGTACATAATGATATAAATACATAAAAACATAAATAATGATATAAATAAGTTTGATTATTGTTCAATACTTTTTATTTTAGGCAGGCATGAGCTAATTTGATATTTACAAGATGAAAAGGCAAAGCATAATTTATTCTGTGAATCTTCAGACTTGGATTTCAGTTGGATCAGTTGAATCAAAATAAACTTCTATTTTAGTAGTTTATGTTAACCAAATAGCCAAAAAAATGGCTGTGCAATTTAATTTTACTGAATCGTCTAGATAACGTCCATTCTTACTTCATCCACATCACTGAGATATGAAAAATTGAAAGCCCTTTTTTTCTAAAGAGTAGTATTTTATTTCCCCTCTGTATGATAATCTTATAGAAACATTGAACTTAATATGTGAAATACTGTACACAAAAATTGCAAAAGTAATTGGCTTTTCCACTAAGGGGTAGCAAATTAGGCAAGTAGATCTGGAAAAAAGACAAAGCCACAGCAAGCACCCCACTTGGGAAAGCCTTTTTGCAACTATAGGCCTGAGGGTCCCTATACCTACACAGAGACATCTGGCAGCCCAGCCTGGTCAAACCCCTGCTTCTCTGACAGACAGAACCCTTAGAAATTGGTATGTACAGAGCGACTAGATGTTTTAAAAGGACAAAATAACACCACAAAGGCTCTGAAAAGTCACCAGAACGACCACCTACAAAAATAGACAAAAACTTACATTTTGATATCTAAAAAAAATTAACAAATCCAACAATCAATCACTGTATAAATGTTTAAGAAATTGCAAGTAGTATAGAATTCCTCAACTTAACAAAATAACATGTACAAAAAACCTGCAGCTAACATCATATTTAATGGTAAAAAAAACCTGAATGCTCCCCTCCTAAGAATATGAAAAAAGCATTTAAAAAAAGACAAGGATGTCCTTTCCACCAATCTCGCTCACCATTGTGCTGGAAGCTCTAACCTCTGTACAATGACAAGTTAAAAATAAATAAAAGTTATACAGTTTGAAAAAAAAAGGTCCAATTTGAGATGACATAATCATTTACATAGAAAATCTTAAGAAATCTACAATAAAAGGTTCTAAATTTAATAAGTGAATTTCACAAGCTGCAAAATATATAATATACAAAATATTAATTACATTTTTATAAGTTATCAAGTTTGCACAAAGTGAAATTCTGTATGAACTATGATTAAAATTCATTCACAGAAAATTAAATATATGTGTATACTTAAAAATATACTGCATTTGCATATTTAACATTATGAGATGCTAATGAAATAAATCAAAGAACATCTAAATAAATTCAGAAAAATAGCATATTTCAGGTTTGGGATGTTCAACATAATAAAGATATGTATTCTTCCAGATTTCATCTTCAGATTAAGTGCAGTCCAAAAAAAAAAAAAAAAGAGAAAGAAATCTAGCAAGAATTCTTGCAGACATAAACAACTTGATTTTAAAATGTATGTGGAAAGGCATAGGCTGGAGTAGACTAAAAAATCCTGACAAAGAAGAATAAAGTGGGAGTTATCAACTCTACCCAGTGATAAGTCTTACTGTGTAGCTAATACAATCAAAACAATTTTGTATTGGTTGAGATACACACATAGATCAATGGAACTGAATAGAGAACTCAGAAACAGAACTATTCAAATATACTGAAAGGGTTTTTGATAAAGGAAATAAACTAGTTCAAAAGAGGAAGAATAGTATTTTCAACAAATGGTGCTGGACATTGGACATCAATAGGCAAAAAGATGAACCTCATCCCAAATCTCACCCCTTAAACAAAAATGACTTTGAAATGGATGACAATTTAAATGTTAATTGTAAAATCAAATGTATTAAAATACAGGACACATTTTCAGTAACTAGGGATAAGCAATGTGTTCTTAGACTTAACATGAAAAACATAATCTATAACAGAATAAATGACGTATTGGACCTTTTAAAAATAAGAAAAAAGTAAAGGGGATGAAAAGCAAAGCTACAGCATGATTATAGAAGGGAAAGATGAAGGATCTTTATGGTGATGGAACCAGGTGATGACACTGGTAACTTGACTCTGGTGGTGGATAAACAAATCTACTCATCTGGTAACACTGTAAGACTAGACACACACACACATTTAGTATTTGAGATTTTGTAAATCCTAATAAGATTGTTGTATCATATCAAGTGCATTAAAGCAGGATTATATCAATATCAGTATTGGATTTGACTAAAGAAACGTCTAAGGCTGCAGTGATTAGTGGGTGTCAGGGTTCTGATCTGAACCCAGGCAGTTTGGCATCAAAGCCTACTTTTAACCAGCACACATCCTGCCCCTTACAGAAGAAGGGTCACCAAGCAAAACATCAGGGCACAACGTGGGTTTTTATTCTGCTCAGTCTTCTCTGAGTAATATATACAAGTTGTTATGTTTTCTTTAAGTGGTATATTTTACAAGGAGTTAGGCATACACCTTCTGCTTACTAGATAAACCTGAGTTTAAATTCTCTATATGGGACTTTGGGCAAACGACTTAACTTTTCCAAAATTCCTTACTTCTCAAGTTTACTATTCTCAAGAAATATTTTACATATTAGGTGAGATCATACTTGTAAAGTGTTTTGTTCAGAATCTGGAGCATAGAAAATATGCAATATATTACGTTCTTCATGTGCCCCAAAGGACAAAAAGGAATTGCAAGTGAACATTTCATCTCTGAGATTGCATGACACAAATATCAACTTCTAAAATTGTATTAAAATAATTTATTTCCAAAGCCTTTATCATTACAAAGATTTTATAAAATTTATATGACTGTGATTTGTTAGTCAAAATGTCATTAGTCATCACTAATTTTGAAATACATTACTCATAAATTTAAATATCTCTCAGTGTAAGATAGAGTTTAGTTTCAGCTTTATTTCATTATTTTTTAGTTTTTCTGCTTCACATTATGAGAATTTTGTATAAAGAAAAGGTACATGGAATGGGAGAGGTTTTGTTTTAGTAATATCTCCCAATTCTTTGGACTCCTCCCAAGTAATATGTCATGAAGTACATAGTAATCCCTCGTCATTTTATAAATCCCTTAGTTCCCAACTCAATTCAAATCTTTATGTTGGTGAAAGAAAAGAATTCAAATCTGTTTTGTTAAATAATTAGCTACCATTAGAGTCCTTAGTATGGCAGTATTAACACTGCCATTATTACTAACTATTGTCCCTTCTTAATACATTTCAGATTTTGTGTTTATTTTCACATTAGGAAAATGAAGAGATACCAGAGAACATGTCCCAAATCATCCAGCCAATAAACCGCAGGGCCAATCGACAGAAAGTTTTTATTCAAAGGATGATATTTTGACCAACCCAATATGTTTTGGAGATTGTCTACATCCCAGGGAAATGCACCATGGCAAGTGTTTGGACAGGTAAGAGACGAGCTCTTCTGTGAAATAAAAGAACAACTGTGAAAGTGGGGAAGGCTGAACTGCTTCATACACCCCTTATTGGATAGATCAGTACTAAGAAAGAAGAAATTCAAAGATCTTGTAGAGAACTCCTCAACACTATTTATGCCACCTCTTGTCATCCCACAGATGTACCTGCCCCAGTTAGAACTCACATGGAGATGCCCATGATGTATTTCAAGAACATCTGGCTGTCGGATGTTGACTGGACCCTAAAACATAAAATTGAAAATGCTTGAGACCAGACTGTGACAGCATTCTACACATGCTTACAATCATGGCTTATGCCAAATTCACTAATGTACTCATTCATATACGTGTATATATGTGCATTCCACAAAGTTTTAGCCTTAAATACGTGCCAGGCACCCAGTTAAACTAGTGGTTCTTCATCTGCCAGGTGACATAAGATATATAAAGATGAACAAAATCGGAGTACTGGATCAGACTCTCCTAGGCTTTTATTTATACTTTTTAATTTACAGAGGACATTTATGCATCTGGCCAGAAAGATCAACATGTGTAGCCAAGTGTAATAGGATGACAACACACAGCCAGTGCCAGGAAGAGAGACACTCACAAGTTAGAGGAAGGAGACAAGCATTCCTTTGAACAAGTAAGTGCAGCAGGAATTGGGAGAATAACATAGAGTGAACATCCTGTGCTGCGTCTGAAGAGGGACACTCTGTGCATCTTCCTGTCTCCCTCACTCACCCCAAACCCCGGCCCAGTTTCTTCCGAACCTCACATGTGCCATGGGGAGTGGTGGGCACAGACAGACAGAGTTCAGTTAATGAAAACACGTAAATGTGCATTTTCGCAATGCCAGTGGCATCTGTGCAGTTCAAATGAATCCCAGCAAGATTATTCCTGCCCCAAGTTGCTTCAGATATTGTTATATTTATTGTGTATTATCATATTCTAAATTACTTTTCCTATTTGATTTTCCTTTGTCCTTAATCAACTGGTGCCTCATCCCACTCAGTGGCAATTTCGAGGAAGATTCACATGTGGGTATTAAATTGGCATGCTTTCGGGATTTGATCTTTAGGCGATGCATTGATTCATTTACTTTTTCATCAGTCACTCATTCAATGCACTCCTCTTGTGGCTTGAGCTGGATGAGACACAGAGCTGTGATGTTGAGGAATGAAGAATGACTGATAATGTTTTCTGGAGTAGTTGAAAGGCCCAGTCAAGCACTTAGTGTAACCTTTCTCTTAAGAAATTTGAACTTTTTTTTTTTGAGACAGAGTTTCGCTCTCGTTACCCAGGCTGGAGTGCAATGGCGCGATCTCGGCTCACCGCAACCTCCACCTCCTGGGTTCAGGCAATTCTCCTGCCTCAGCCTCCTGAGTAGCTGGGATTACAGGCACACGCCAACATGCCCAGCTAATTTTTTTGTATTTTTAGTAAAGACGGGGTTTCACCATGTTGACCAGGATGGTCTCGATCTCTTGACTTCATGATCCACCTGCCTCAGCCTCCCAAAGTGCTGGGATTACAGGCGTGAGCCACCGCGCCTGGCCAAAATTTGAACTTTATAGAGGTGAGGTGACTTACCAGTCATATAGTTCATCAATGGCTAGATAATAATATAATATTTTGAATGGCTCTTTTTTTATTTTTATTTTTTCATTTTTTGAGACATAGTCTTGCTCTATTGCCCAGGTTGGAATGCAATGGAATGATCTCTGCTCACTGCAGTCTCCGCACCTCCTGGGTTCAAGTGATTCTCTTGGTTCAGCCTCCCGAGTAGCTGGGAGTACAGGCATGCACCAGCATGCCCCACTAATTTTTGTAGGTTTAGTAGAGGAGTGGTTTCGCCATGTTGGCCAGGCTGGTCTCAAATGCCTGACCTCAGTTGATCCACCTGCCTTGGCCTCCCACATAGTGTTGGTATTACAGGTGTGAGCCACCATGCCCAGCCATATTTTCTTCCTTTATCACATACTTATGCAAGAGATTATATGTACCTATTAATAAGCACAAAGATACCTAATAGCAGAGTTTCATAAGTTTTCCCACATCTACTGGAATTGCTGGCAGATGTCAGATATGTACCTCAAAATAATCACATCTTTCTATTGCTTTAAAACCATACACAGATTTTTAAATTCATGCAGGGCAAATGCCTGGTTACTTGCTTGATATGGAAATCCATGAAAATAACACCTTAACCGGAGCTTCGGAGGAAGATGGCGCTGTAGAAGCAACTCACCACTGCAGCTCTCAGTCAAGACGCAGAGGGTAAGCAAACACCGCATTTTCAGACGGATCCTTATAGCCCACAGAGCAGGGGAAAAAGCCCAGGTGTAAAAGGCACGCAGGACTCAAGCGCAGCGCTCTCCGCTGGCACGGCCAGGCAACCAGCGCTGCCGCTGCGGCCGGCGCACAAAACACACGGGGCTGGGCGCCCTGTTAAACCGGCAATTTGAGACTTGGGAGGGCAGATTGCTATGCTCATCTGATTGAACGGGTTTTGGACGGTGATCTAGACCAGGAGA
>JAPYYA010001245.1:0-16415 GCA_028533165.1 Leontopithecus rosalia | reverse complement strand
CAAAAAGAACACAGCAGGAGGCATCACACTACCGGACTTCAAACTATACTACAAGGCTACAGTAATCAAAACAGCATGGTACTGGTATCAAAACAGAGATATAGACCAATGGAATAGAATAGAGGCTTCGGAGGCATCACAACAGTCTTTTTAATGTAGCTTTTTTACTGACATACATTAAACCCATTGTTTTAGCTAGAGATTTTGGGAATCTCTCAGACATGTTTTTAGGATGTATCTTATCTGAAATTTTTTATTTTTAGTTAAATAAATTTATTAATGTCTCTGCTTAATGGTCAGTTCTCATTTGCTACACGTTTTCTTTCTGTCCTACTGGAGTATCTCTACTGCTGTAACATTTACCTTTGGTCTTAGTGACTCAAAGTGTCTTTCCAATGAATACTACTGTAGCAGTGTGATTGCATCATCCTAATGAAGATATACCCAAGACTGGGTAATTTATAAAGAAAAAAAGTTCAATAGACTCCCTATTCTACATGGCTGGGGCAGGCTTATAATCATTGCAAAAAATAAAAGAAAAGCAAAGTGACTTCTTACATGGTGTCAGTCAGAGAGAGGGCACAGGAAGAGGAACTCTCCTTTATAAAAACTAAGATTTTGTGAGACTCGTTAACTATCACAAGAACAACATAGGAAATATCCAGCCCCATAGTTCAATTATCTCCCACCGGGTTTCTTCCACAACTCTTGAGAATTATGGGAGCCACAATTCAAAATGATGTTTAAGTGGAAACAGAACGAAATCATATTAGCTACCACTTCTTTTTTTTAGTATTTAATACCATGGAAGACATGGAAGACAAAAACCAGTATGTGAAAAGACTCTTAGAAGCCAGAAATAGAAATGTAGGTGTCAGTATTTTTCTGGGGTTTATTTTATTTATGTATTTTTCTTAAAAACAAAAAAGAAAAGCAAAGCAGAAGTTGGCAGTTTACTTCTAAAGACACTATATTATGTTTGGGGAGCAGAAAGAGCTCTGTTGAGGTCTCTGTTGGGTAAATGTAACAGACATTTTTTTCTATGTAACTTTGTATTGTGCTCACCTGAGTTACTGAACAAAAGTAACTTATTTATAAATCTTCCACGGATATGATTTGGTCAGTATGTTTTTGTTGAATTTATATGTCTATGAAGAAAGTAGGGCCTGTGGTACTTTTCTATGCCATCTTGCTTACGCAGTTTGTGTAATTTTATAGGTTAGATGTATAGACTATACAAACCTTAGTCTAGCAAGTGGAGTAATTTGTTATTTTTATTTTTTTCAGTTATGTGTTCTTACTTTGCTCAAGACCTATGACCAGAGCAGGACATAAAAGAATTATTTCAAAAAGTGATACTGAGAAGATATGGAAACTGTGGAGATGAAAATATACAACTGGATGACTGTAAAATGCACAATAGAGTTTATTACAAACTTAAGAAATGTTTGATGGCTAGACAGAGCAAAACATTTCTGTGTTATGAATATGTAAAAGTCTTTCATATATTTTCATATTCAAATAGATATAAGACTTGCTAAAAAGAATACTTGTAAAACATGTGACAAATTATTTTGCACATTTGCACATCTAATTCAACATAAAGGAATTTATATTGGAGTGAATTTCTACAAAGGTGAAGAATGTGGCAAAGCCTTTAACTGGTCCTCATACCCTTTTACACATAGACTATTTCATACTAGAGAGAAACCGTACAAAGGTGAAGAATGTGGCAAAGCTTTTAACCAGTCCTCTTACTGTACTATAAATAAGAGAATTCATAGTAGAGACAAACCCTACATATGGAAAGTTTGTGGCAAAGATTTTAATCTGTCATCGACACTTACTAGACATAAGATAATTCTTACTGGAAAGAAACCCTACAAATGTAAAGAATGTGTCAAAGCTTTTAACTGGTTCTCTTACCATACTACACATAAGAGAATTCATAGTGGAGAGAATCCCTTCAAATGTGAAGAATGCGGCAAAGCTTTTAAGTGTTCCTCAGACCTTACTAAACAAGATAATTCATAGTAGAGAGAAACCTTACAAATGTGAAGAATGTGGCAAAGCTTTTAACCACTTCTCATGCTTTACTAAACATAAGATAATTCATAGTGGAGAGAAACTCTACAAATGTGAAGAATGTGGTAAAGCTTTTACATGGTCATCAGACCTTACTAGACATGAGAGAATTCATCGTGGAGAAAAATGCTACAAATGTGAAGAATGTGGCAAAGCTTTTTACTGGTCATCAGATCTTACTAAACATAAGATAATTCACACTGGAAAGAAACCCTACAAATGTGAAGAATGTGGCAAAGCTTTTAACTGGTCATCAGATCTTACTAAACATAAGATAATTCACACTGGAAAGAAACCCTACAAATGTGAAGAATGTGGCAAAGCTTTTAACTGGTCATCAGACCTTATTAGGCATGGAAGAACTCATAGTGGAGAAAAACCCTACAAATGTGAAGAGTGTGGCAAAGCTTTTAACTGTTCATCAGACCTTACTAAACATGAGAGAATTCATAGTGGAGAAAAACCCTACAAATGTGAAGAATGTGGCAAAGCTTTTAACTGGTCCTCCAGCCTTACTATACATAAGAGAATTCATAGTGGAGAGAATCCTTTCAAATGTGAAGAATGTGGCAAAACTTTTAAGGGTTTCTCAGTCCTTACTAAACATAAGATAATTCACAGTGGAGAGAAATCTTACAAATGTGAGGAATGTGGCGAAACTTTTAAGTGTTTCTCAGACCTTACTAAACATAAGATAATTCACAGTGGAGAGAAATCTTACAAATGTGAAGAATGTGGCAAAGCTTTTAACCACTCCTCACACTTTGCTAAACATAAGATAATTCATACTGTAGAGAAAACCTACAAATGTGAAGAATGTGGCAAAGCTTTTAACTGGTCATCACACCTTATTAGGCACAAGAGAACTCACAGTGGAGAAAAACCCTACAAATGTAAAGAGTGTGGCAAAGCTTTTAACTGTTTATCAGACCTTACTAAACATGAAAGAATTCATAGTGGAGAAAAACCCTACAAATGTGAAGAATGTGGCAAAGCTTTTAAGTGGTCATCAGACCTTACTAAACAAGGTAATTCATACTGGAAAGAAACCCTATAAATGTAAAGAATGTGGCAAAGCTTTTAACTGGTCCTCCAGCCTTACTGCACATAAGAGAATTCACAGTGAAGAGAATCCCTTCAAACATGAAGAATGTGGCAAAGCTTTTAAGTGTTCCTCAGACCTTACTAAACATAAGATAATTCATAGTGGAGAGAAACCCTGCAAATGTGAAGAAGGTGGCAAAACTTTTAGCCAGTCCTCCTGCTTAACTAAACATAACATAATTCACATTGGAGAGAAACCCTACAAATGTGAAGAATGTGGCAAAGCTTTCAAATGGTCCTCCAGCCTTACTGCACATAAGAGAATTAATAGTGGAGAGAATCCCTTCAAACGTGAACAATGTTGCAAAGCTTTTAAGTGTTCCTCAGACCTTACTAAACATAAGATAATTCATAGTGGAGAGAAACCCTGCAAATGTGAAGAATGCGGCAAACCTTTTAGCCACTCCTCACACTTAACTAAACATAAGATAATTCACACTGGAGAGAAACCCTACAAATGTGAAGAATGTGGCAAAGCTTTTAAGTGGTCATCACACCTTACTAGACATGAGAGAATTCATAGTGGAGAAAAACCCTACAAATGTGAAGAATGTGGCAAAGCTTTTAACTGGTCATCAGACCTTACTAAACATAAGATAATTCATACTGGAAAGAAACCCTACAAATGTGAAGAATGTGGGAAAGCTTTTAACTGGTCATCAGACCTTACTAGGCATGAAAGAACTCACAGTGGAGAAAAACCCTACAAATGTGAGGAGTGTGGCAAAGCTTTTAACTGTTCATCAGACCTTACTAGGCATGAGAGAATTCATACTGAAAAGAAACCCTACAAATGTAAAGAATGTGGCAAAGCTTTTAAGTGTTCCTCAGAACTTACTAAACATGAGAGAATTCATGGTGGAGAAAAACCCTACAAGTGTGAAGAATGTGGCAAAGCTTTTAACCAGTTCTCATGCTTTACTAAACATAAGAGAATTCATACAGGAGAGAAACCCTAGAAATGTGAAGAATGTTGCAAAGATTTTAACCAGCCATCAATCCAAGAGAATTTATACTTCAGAGAAGCCTAACAAATGTGAGGAATGTGAAAATGCTTTTAACCATTTCTCAAATCTTAACTAAATAAGAGAATTCATACTGGAGAGAAATTCTACAAATGTGAACATCATGGTAAAGACTTTGGTGTATTCTTAACCTTTACTAAACATGAGAATTCATACTGATGAGAGACCCTGAAAAATTTAAAGAATGTGGCAAAGGCTTTTGTGAATCCTCAGCACTTAGTAAACAAAATATTTCATACTGAAGCATGTGGAAAAACTTTTTATCAGTCTTCACCCCTAACTAAACAGAAGCAACTTCATACTGGAGAGAATTCTGACACTTGTGAAGATTGTGGCAAACTTTTTAACTAGTTCTTAAACCCTAAAAAACATGAAATAATACACAATGGATGGAAGCTACTAATGTTAAGAATGTGACAAAGCCCTTAGTATATTGTTAACCATAACTAAACATAAGGTAATTTATACTTGAGACTATTTCAACAAATGTAAAAAATGTGACAAAGACTTTAACAAGTTCTCAACATTTGTTACACAGAAGTCATACTGGAGAGAAATCCTACTAGCATAAAGAATGTGTCAAAGCCTTTTACAATTTCTCAATTCTCAGCAGACACAAGATAATTTATATTGAAGAGAAACTCTACAAACCTGAAAGATGAGACAATCTTTTCACAACACCTCAAACTTAAAAATATAAAGTAAATTACGTTTGAGAAATGTGACAAAACTTTTAACTAGTACTCACATTTTATTGGACAAGAAAGCATTAATACTTGAGAAAAATTCCACAGATAATAAAAACTGGAATAGCTGTTGATACCTGCTCATATCTTACTCAAAATTCAAGAGTTTATACTTAATAAAAACATTGTAAGTGCAATTATTGTCAAAATCACTTTCAGAAAATATGTCATTAAAGAATAGCATTTGTTCTGAAGACAAACATTAAAAATATAAAGAGGGTTGTAGTACCATTACTTGTTTTATAAGTGTTGTGCAGAATTTGTATTAGAGAAAATGCCTGAAGAAGTTACCCAAAACTTGCTCAACATCAAGGAATTTATGTTATATTGGAAAAAACCCTAATACATGTAATGAGTTTAAAGAATTGTTCAAAAATGACAGCTAAGAAAACACCAGAGTTTATAGTAAAATATATGTTTACATATGCAGTAACTGTGAAAACCACATTTACTTCAAAATTAAGTCTATGTCAACATCAGATAATTCACAGTAGAAATAACTAAGACCCTTCAGACATTACATTAAATCAGAGTGTTGAGTGTAGAACATCATTCAAAACTAAAGTTGTTAGAGAAATTATTTCTATGTAACTTTAACAAAAGAAAATTGGACTGTTATTCTTGCATTCAAAGAATACTTTTTTCATTTAAAAACCTTAGATTTATTTTTGGAAAGTGAGTGATATGATCAACTCACAATTTACTTCATGCTTTATCTTTTATTTTTATGGTCATAATTAAAACTATATAGAAGTATAAATAAAATTTATGTTTCTATGTCTCAAATAAGTATTTTGTTAAATTTTTCTGTATATTTTTTCTTTGAACATGTGAGCTACCTACACATAAAAACTTTTAGTTTTGATTCACATACAGTTAAATATACACGTTAGTCTAATGATGTATGTTAACTAATAGAATTGTAGAATAAGTGTGTGCGTTTATGAGATTTACCTATTTTCAGAAAAAGCAATATTGGAAAAAAACATTATTTTCACATGGTGACTAGTTTTCTAGAAAACTAAAAACCTCAATAATGCTGAATGCAAATCTATATTCTTTATTTATTATTTCATTATTGTACAGACCAATACTTTTCCTGTTTCTTATAATTCGTTTTTTGTTGTACAGTATAAGAATATTCATTGTCAGCTGGTTTGTAATTAATTTTCATAAAATGTGGTAGGACACACAAAATGATTTTTAGATGTAATTTCATAATTTGTGTATTTGTATTTTTTTAGTTAGAACATTTCATTGTGTTTAAATGAAGAAGCCTCTTTACGCCTACTATTCCTTAGTTATTGTTCCTTTAACTTTTTATAATTGACTTTTGTAACTTTATGTGTTAAGCTGATAAAGCCAATATATTCAGGGAATTACTTGGCAGGCTTCATATGTCATGAAGATTTTAGGAATTTGTTTTTTGTCTTTTTGTTTGTTTTCTGAGCTGGAGTCTTGATCTGTCACCCAGGCTGAAGATCAGTGGCTCAATTTTAGCTCAATGCAACCTCCACCTCTTGAGTTCAAGCAATTCTCCCTGTCTCAGCCTCCCAAGTCACTGGGATTACAAGTGTCTGCCACGATGCCCACCTAATTTTTGTAATTTTAGTGGAGACAAAGTTTTGTCACATTGGCCAGGCAGTTCTCAGACTCCTTACCTCATTGATCTGACACTCAACCTCTGAAAGTGCTGGGATTACAGGTGTGAGTCACCATACCTGGAAAGAATATTTTGATATATAAATGTAGCAAACAAACATGATAGTGCTTCTCATGTAACAGATGTTCCATAATAAGCCATAAATATTTTTGCTGGAGTTAGTTTGGAAGTCAAGTCATATATGGAAAATATCGATAGTGAAGAAATGATATTGAGTACTGATGAGAAAAAAATGTTTTTTTTCAGGGTGCAAAGTGGACTCTTGCTGAATTTAAAGAGAAATTCTGTTTTCACAATTTTACTTTTATGGTCATAATTTTAATTTTATCTTTTACTTTTATGGTCATAATTAAAACTATATAGAAGTATAAATAAAATTTATGTTTCTATGTCTCAAATAAGTATTTTGTTAAATTTTTCTGTATATTTTTTCTTTGAACATGTGAGCTACCTACACATAAAGACCTATTTCTGTGTTATGGCTACAGTTTTCTCACTTTTCTTTTTATGCCCTGTCATTTCACATGGCACTTTGTATATTTTGATTAGAAAATTGTTTCTGTTTTTATTTTTGTTTTCTTGAAATGGAGTATTGCTCTTGTTGCCCAGGCTGGAGTGCAAGGGTGTAATCCTGACTCATGACAACCTCTGCCTCCTGGGATTTTTTCTACCTCAGTCTCTCAAGACACTGGAATTATATGCATCTGCCATCATGCCCAGCTAATTTTGCATTTTTAGTAGAGATGTGGTTTCTCCATGTTGGTCAGGTCTCAGGTGATCCGCCTACCTTGGTCTCCCAAAGTTCTGAGATTACAAGCATGAACCACTGTGACTGACCTGAAACTTTTCATGCAATAAAAGTTGATTATAACTGGAGAGTTTTCTAATTAATATAACTCTGATATCAGATAAAGATAAAAGCCATACAGTATTTGCAGGCCAGAGAAATAAATTATTTAGCATGTTTTTGTAAAAGAAAAATTTTAAAAGATTTTGACACAGTGTGTCAAATATAAAATGTATCTTTGTAATTAAATTTCTAACAGTGGTAAGTAATAAATTTTTAATGTTTCATGATATACTTACAGCACAACCTATATTTCCATGCAGAATCTCTATATTTAAGTTTGAATGTTAAAGGTTGCCAAATAATGAAATTACTAGTGTAAAGTTTATATTTTTTTATAGTGATATTGTAATTTGAAGAAATTTCTCACATATATAATTTTTTTGGGGGTGAAAGAAGTATAAGTTTTTATACTTAGTTATCTATCTGTAGCCAATTGTTTTTTCTTCTGGAAAATATGTGAAGATAATGCCAGTTTTTGAATTAAAATATTTTCTGTTATTTTGCATGCAAATTTGTTTACTGTGTTCACAGAGTGTCCTGTCATGGGACCATCAGCAGTCATCGGAACAGCAGCTGTCATGGGACCACCAGCAGTCATGGGACTGCCTGCCCTTTTACTGTATTTTCTGTCATTAGCATTAGTACCAGAAACTCTGGGTGCCCCAAACTTAAAGGAAAAGCCCTAAAGTAAATTGGCTTCTTCCAGGCACTGTGCAGGTTCCATGGCATGATGTTAAGTATCAAAATTTCTATGTTTATAATTTACAAATGACAAAACAGCACAAAGCTATGTATGGTTAATACTATTCAGTCAAGTTTTTACAAATACAGATTATATTTGAAATATTGTTAACTTTCTATAAAGTTTTAAAAATACATTTTTTAACTTGACAGATGAAACGGGTATTTATTTTTTAAAACATAATATTTGAAGTATACTTACATTGTCAAATACTTAGCCCTGTGTTATAAATGTGTTAACTAATAGAGCTAACTTTTGGTGGGACCACATGGCACTGTCTTAGTTACCAGTATAACATGGTTCTGTTACATATATATATATGTACGTATATATATACATACATACACACACACACACACACACACACACATAAATGTATGTATCCCCAGAACAGTTGAGAGACCTTGAAATATTCAGAGGCCCCTGAAATAAAGCTACAACCAACTTATTTTTGACAAACTCAACAAAAATAAATGAATGGGAATTAACTCCTTATTCAATAATGGTACTGAGAAAAGTGATTACTTATATGCAGCAGAAGAAAACTGGACTCCTACCTCTTACCATATAAAACACATGACTGAAGATATATTAAGAATTTAACTAAAACTTCAAGTTATAAAAATCCTAGATTAACACCTAGAAAGTATTCTAGATACTGGCCCCTAAAGAAAATGTATGACTAACATTTTAAAAGTGAGTGCAACACAGAAATAAAAAATTGCGATCTAATTAAAGAGCTTCTACTCAGCAAAAGAAACTATTAACCAAGTAAACAAACAACCTGCAATATAAAATTAAATATTTATAAACTGCATATAAAAAGGATTAATATATAGAATTTATGAGAAAGTTAATAAGAAAATAACATACAAATGAAATAGACACTTTCAAAGGAAGATGCAAGAGCTGTGAATAAACAATCAACAAATTGCTCAACATTTATAATTGTCAGAGTAATGTACCTCAAAATGACAATATGATACCATTATACACAGTTAGAATTGCTGTTATTAAAAAAGTGAAAAAAAAACAAGTTTTTTTTCAGACAAGGAAAAAAAGACAAGGAAAAAAAAAGACAAGTATTAAAAAACTATTAGACATGATGTATCCTATGTGGGCAATGGCATTATTAAGCACCCAAACTTCAATATTATGCAATATACCTGCTCCAAATCTGCTCATGTATCTTTTGAATGTAAAATAAAAATAATAAAATGCTTTTTGGTATAATGAGATGTTATATTGCTTCAGTTCTGGGCCAATAGTTGTAATTAGGGGTGAAAGTCAGAATTATTCACTGTTTAGGCCATAGGAATGAATGTTTGGTTACCAGGTCTCTTTTTATTCTATAAACTGGTATCTCTAAAAGCTCTTGGTGTATAGCCTGAGAAGTGTTTATTTCTATGTATGAAGCTAAAATAAATGATTCTACATTTTTTTTATTTATCTATACAATAGACTATAGAGTTAATTTGTAACTACTGTTTTTGGAGAAAAATGGTGTGCTGTTTAATCACTTTTTTTTAAGAATGAACCATTTTTGAAAATGTGAGGCTATGAAAATTATGCTAAATTGTTGAATTAGGAAAAAGAACCATTTCTAAAAAATCCATAGAAGTCTTATAGCCACAGCTCAAAAATGATGAAACAGACTGAATTATTCAAGACCACACTGCTGCAAATGCTCACCCCATCACATTTATTCTGATTAAAAATAAAAGAACAATGATTAGAAGATATTTTTGGACTATTTTTCTGATTTAGTTGCAGTGTTTGATGTTTTCTTTATTATTTGCCATATAAAAGTCTCTAACAAAAGATTTTGTGAATTTCAAGTTAATATGCTTACACATATATTCTTTCTAGAAGGGTACTGGTATGTTTGAATCAAAATGTAGCATTTCTGGCCAGCATCTCTTGATCTCTTTTATCAAGAGATCCAAGATGGCTGATTGCTAACAGTTTGGGATTGTAGCTCCCAGTGAAAGTGCAGAGAACAAGAAGATGCCACATTTTCAGACAAATTTTCATCGCTCATGCACCAGAAGGTTCCCAGTGGAGGGGATCCATGGGTTGGCAGCACGACTCTTGTGGCTGGTGCGGCTTTGCCAGCCCCTCGGTGCAGCAGCTCTTCATGCAGAGTAAACGGGAGGAGATTCCCTGGCAGAAGAGCACCACCAGTCTTATCGCTGCTGTTTTGGCTGGCACAGTGGGTTGCTCGGATTCCAGTGCTGGGAATCAATAAACTGGGCATCCACTCAGAAACCCAACTAGAAAGGCGGTAACTGTAAAGGCAACAGATGGATAAATTTATAACAAAGGGAAGAAACCAGCCTAAAAAGGCTGAGAATACCCAAAATCAGAACCCTTCTCCCTCTACAGTGGATTACAGTTCCTCATCAGCAACGGAACAAGACCTAATGGAAAAGGACTGTGTGCCATTAACAGAAGTAGGCTTCAGAAGGTGGATGATAAGAAACTTCTGGGAGTTAAAAGAACTTGTTCTAACTTAATGTAAAAAAACTAAGAACTTTGAAAAAAGGTTTGGTGAAATGCCAACAAGAATAGAAAATATAGAGAGGAATATAAATGAACTAACGGAGTTGAAAAACACAACACAAAAACTTAGCAAAATATGCACAAGTTTGAATAGCCAAATTGATCAACCAGAAGAAAGGATATCAGAGGTCGAAGACCTACTTCATGAAATAAAACAAGAAGACAAGAATAGAGAAAAAAGCATAAAAAGGAATAAGCAAAGTCTCCAAGAAATATAGGACTATGTAAAAAGACCTAATTTACATATTATAGGTGTACCTGAATATGAAGAAGAGAATGAATCCAAGTTGGAAAATACTCTTCAGGATATTATTCAGTAAAACTTCCCAAATCTAGCAAAGCAGCACAATATTCAACCCCAGGTAATACAGAGAACACCACAAAGATATTCCCCAAGAAGAGCAACCCCAAGGCACATAATCGTTAGATTCACCAGGGTTGAAATGAAGGAGAAAATACTAAGGGCAGCCAGAGAGAAAGGTCAGGTTACCCACAAAGGGGAGCCTATTAGACTTATGGCAGATCTCTCAGCAGAAACCCTACAAGCCAGAAGAGAGTGGGGGCCAATATTCAACATCCTTAAAGAACAGAAATTTCAGCCCAAAATTTTATATCCTGCCAAACTAAACTTCACAATTGAAGGAAAAATAAAATCTTTTATGAATAAGCAAGTACTCAGAGATTTTATTACCACTAACCCTAAATTTATTAACCCTAAATTGAAGTCGACTAAATCCCCCAATCAACAGATACAGCCAAAACCTAACGATATGCTACATCCAGACCCATTTTACATCCAAAGATACACAAAGACCTAAAACAAAGGGTTGGAGGAAGATTTACCAACCAAATGGAGAGGAAAAATAAATAAATAAATAAAAGCAGGAGTTGCAATTCTCACATCTGATAAAATAAATTTCAAAGCAACAAACATACAATGGTAAAAGAATCAATGCAACAATAAGAGCTAACGATCCTAACACCCAGATACAGAAGACTCATAAAGAGATTTAGACTCAAAGAGAAAGAAAATTAATAAGGATATCCAGGACATGAACTCAGATCCGGAACAAGTAAACTCAATAAATATTTATAGAGCTCTTCATTTTAAATACACAAAATATACATTCTCCACCTTAAATACACAAAATATTGATCAGCCATTATTAATACCCATTTTTAGAAACAAAGCTACATTCCTGTTTTCTCTTCCTCTTTTTCTTCCTCTTTCTTCCTCTCCTTCACTCCTTTTTTTCTTTCTAAAAAAAGGAATAACTGTTTTTTTACAAAGAATCTAAATGAACAGTTAGAAAAAAATAAATAAATATCTTATTAATACTATCTAACTTGTAGAGAGCACTAATCATAACACTGTATATGTTAATGGATTTAATCACAGTAAGTTAACAGTGTATGTATTTTAATTATTCTCCTTTTAGAGAGAAAGAAACAGAACCACTGAGAGAAATAACTTGCTTACCATAGCAGAGGCAGTGTTAAAACACAGGCTACTTTGTCTCCAGTGATAACATTCTTGAGTACATCAATAAAAACCTTTCAAACAAAACAAGTAATTATTTTTAAACACTCATTTTTAATAAAAATTTAAAAAATAATTGAATAAATTTTTATTGTTATATGTGTGTGTTTGTATAAAACGGTACAGTAAGGAGAAACAATTTAAGCTGGAGAAGAAGATATGCTAACATTTGTAACAAATAAAATTGCAAATTAGTCAATTATTATGTACAGACGGTATCTTTGTTTACTTAGATAACAAAAGCAGTTAAAAGACTTTTTTGAGATAGAGTCTCACTCTGTTTCCCAGGTTGTAGTGCAGTGGTGCAATCTCAGTTCACTGCAACCTGTGCCTCTTGGGTTCAAGCAATTATCCTGTCTCAGCCTCCCAAGTAGCTGGAATTACAGGCCAGTAACACCACACCTGGCTTTTTTTTTAAAATTTTCAGTAGAAATGGGGTTTTACCATGTTAGCCAAGTTGGTCTCAAACTCCAGACCTTAGGTGATTCACCCACCTCAGCCTCCTAAAGTGCAGGGATTAGGCATGAGCCATCATGTTCAGTCAAAAAGACTGTTTTAAAAATCTATTCAGATGGGTAGGCAAAATTCCAAGATGATTCTCAGTCTGTTAAACACCTGCTGTGTAATCCTTTCCTTTGGACTGTATAAAAACTGTGGCTTTGCTGGGAAATTACTCATGAAATAAGGTAACTAAGGTGTTGACTTTATGTTCATTCAAAGAAAGATTATTATTATTGAGCTAAAGTTAATCATAAGAGAGAGAGACATCATATAAAAACACATTTGCCAGCCTGGAAGTCAGTGAATTTTTGGTGGGCCATATTGTAAGGTGCTTATGATGGTGACATGGTAGGAAATATATTTTCTATAGTATCATTATTTCTGCCTCCCACATTTTACTTCCAGTAAGAAGTACAGGAGGATTCCCTGGCAGAGAAAAAAGGGGGTCTCAGTCATGCAAGAAATAACCACATTTTATTAGGGATAGCTTAAGATAAACAGAGGAGACCACGATGTGCCACATCAATGGAAAAAGAAGGCAATAAAACCTGATTGGGAAGTCTCACTGGCATTAGAAAGCAATATTTACTAATTCATAGTAAAGGATCAGCCTCTGGGACACAAATAGTCTACTGTATTATAAAAGAAGTATACATAATTTTTTGTTTTCAGAATTGAAAATGCAATAAATGTTTTATTCTAATTTATTTTATTTTATTTTATTTTATTTTATTTTTTTATTTTATTTTTGAAATGGAGTCTTGCTCTGTCACCAAACTGGAGTGCCCTGGTGCAATCTCAGCTTACTTCAAACTCCGCCTCCCAGGTTCAAGCTATTCCCCTGCCTCAGACTCCCAAGTACCTGAGATTATAGGCACATGCCACCATTTTTTTTATGTTTTAGTAGCAATGGGTTTTCACCATGTCAGCCAGGATGATCTAAATTTCCTGACCTTGTGATCCACCTGCCTCGGACACCCAAAGTGCTGGGATTAGAGGCATGAGCCTCCACACCCAGCCAATAAATTTATTAATAATAAACTTCTAATTTTAAAGGATTCTATTACACTGTCATGCAATTTTAAATTGTAAACATCATATAAGTATGTATTGAATGCACAGTTACATAGATAGCTTATCTTAGATTAACATGGTAGAAGTAACAATTAAAGAAAACAACTGAAATGAGATAAAATGAGTCAAAATCAATCAGTAGCTGTAACACCAGAAAGATGGCAGAGGAAGAGCAAAGAAAAATCCATTTAGTTCCAGAAAATTTGAAAAAGAGGAAGGCTTGTTAAGCTTTCAAAGCCCCCCAGGCAAAGAAGGCACTTTTGGCAAAGAAGGAGCAGAGAAAAGCAAAAGGGCTCAAGCTTAAGTGACTGGAATCAGGTCCACATGTTTTCTGGTGGCAGAAACATGACAAGATGTGTCTCAGATGACTAGAAGTGAAAGCTCATGCCTTGGAATTGCCAGATAAACATTTATTGTAAACATCGAAAAGATTGATTGCACAAGTTTACTGGTGCAGAAAACCATTGCAAGAATTCACTGAAAGAAGTTTAGTGGTGTCTTTGTAAAAGTCACCCCTAAGGACCTAAAAATGCTGGCTACAGTGGAACCTTATGTAACCTGTGGATTTCCAAATCAGGAAATGGGTTTGAAATTTGAATAAGCCAAGGTCAAGAATAAGGTCACTCCCCTGACAGACAATACAGTGTTTGATGAGCACCTGGGGAAGTTTGGTGTCATTTGCTTAGAAGACCTCATTCATGAAATTGTCTTCTCAGGAAAGCATTTCCAGAAGATCTCATGGTTCTTGTGCCCCTTCCACTTCTCAGTAGCCATTAAGACTATTAAAAACAGAGTCGGGAGATTGAGAGAAAGATGGCACTCTAGAAGAAACTCACCACTGCAGCTCTCAGTCAAGACACAGAGGGTGAGCAAACACCGCATTTTCAGATGGATCTTTATAGCCCACAGAGCGGGGAAAAAGCCCAGGTGTAAGAGGCACGCAGGACTCAAGCACAGCACTCTCCACTGGCACAGCCAGACAGCCAGCACCGCTGCAGCAGCACGGTGCATGAAACACAGGGGTCTGGGTCCCCAGTTAGACCGGCAATTTGACACTAGGGAGGGCAGACTGCTATGTTCATCTGATGGAATGAGTTTTGGATGGTGAACTAGACCAGATTTCTGGGAGGTGAATTGTGAACCAGTGCAGCGGGTGGCTGCACGGGAAATCACACAGATCCCTGGGACCTTTTGGCCAGCCACTGAGGCACCTGGGAGAGAGTCAACCCTACAATTTAAAAAAAAAAAAAGCAAAAAGGCTCGGAGGCAGGGAGCCAAGTTTTCTGGCTCGACAGTCCCACCCCCACAGGGACAAGCAATAAGGCGATTCAGAGTGCCAGGGTTGAGAGTTCCACTTTGGGAAGAGCTGAACACATGACTGTGCAGCTAGGTGGGGGAGGGGCGTCCGCCATTGCCGAAAGCTTCGGCCCCTAAAGAGGTACCCACCCACTGCTGACACAGTCAGCCGTTGCCAAGGCAACCCGCAAAATCAGAGAGACTCTGCCAACAGGGCAGTCCCCACATCAGCAGGGCAGAGCCTACGTCAGTAGGGCAGAGCCCAAAACAGCAGGATGAAGCCCATAGCAAAAGGGCAGACCTCACGCCAGCAGGGCAGAGCCTCAGCAGCCAAATAGTGACTCCACTGCCTCCTAGCTGGGCAGGACAGTGCAACAGATACTCACAAATAAAGCCCTAACTCCCTGAGACAGAGCATCTGAGGAAAAAAACCGGTTTCATGAGTTCTGCCACAACAGACTTAAATGTACTTGCCTAGCAACACTGAATGAACAATGGAGCTCACAGAACAGCACTTGAGCTCCTATAAAGTACAGATCGTCTCCTCAAGCAGCTCCCTGGCCCCCGTATACCCAAAAAAATCACCTCAAAAAGGACTGATCAGACTGACATGTGGCGGGCATCATTCTGAGACAAAGATAGAAGAAGAAATTGGTAGCATCCCTCACTATTCCACAGCTGATACAGGTGTACCCCAGGCAAGCAGGGCACGAACTGAACTTCAGCAGTCTTACAGCAGAGGGCCTAGACAGTTAGAAGGAATATTAAGAAACAGAACTACTTCATTATCAACAATCTGGGCCTCTACTCAGAGACTCAATCGAAAAATCAGCAAATACTCAGACGACAGGTGAATAATTCCACAAAGATGGAAAGAAACCAGCGCAAAAAGGAGGAAAACACCCAAAACCAGAACACCTCAGTGCCTACAAAAGACCAAAACTCCTCACCAGCAAGGGAAGAAACCTGGACGGAGAATGAGAGTGATGAAATGATGGAATCAGACTTGAGAAGGTGGGTAATGAGAAACTTCTGTGAGCTAAAAGAACATTTTCTAAATCAGTGCAAAGAAACTAGAAACCTTGAAAAAAGATTGAAAAAAAGATTTGAGGAAATGATAACAAGAATGGACAACATAGAGAGGATTATGAATGAATGGAAAAAACTGAAAAACGTAACAAGACAACTTCGTGAAGCATGCACAAGTTTCAACAGCCGAATTGACCA
>JAPYYA010001244.1:0-16415 GCA_028533165.1 Leontopithecus rosalia | reverse complement strand
GAGAAATGCCAAATGTGGGTGAAGGGGAGGAAGGCAGCAAAACACACTGCCACGTGTGTACCTATGCAACTATCTTGCATGTTCTGCACATGTACCCCAAAACCTAAAATGCAATAAAAAATAAATAAATAAATAAATAAAAATAAAGTACTATCTTTTAAAGTATTGTCTTTAAAATGATTGTGTTAACTGGTTCTCAATATCAGATGCAAATTGAAATCACATAAAAGCTTACAACATAGGCCAATGCTTAGGCACTCTCTAAGGCCAACTTAAATCAGAAGCTCTGGGATCACAGACCAGTTATCTGCAATTTTAAAACACCCTGGGTCACTTTGATGCACAGGGAGTGTTGAGAACCACAGTACTAGATAATCTGCTTGTTTCAAGTGAGGTCAGAGTCTAGAGGTTTCCACTCTTTTTGATTTCCTGCAAGGTATAGGTGGCCCCAAGACCAAAGCCATGTAATCATTGACACTGTGGTACTCAAGGCCCTATGCTTGCTCACAATCAGACTACGTGCAGATGTGCCAAGAGAGCTAGGAAATCTTACAGAAGTCTTAGATAATTCTTCAATGAATATAAGCTGTTCATATCTTAACAATTAGTTAAAGACTAATATGGAAATTATCACTGTTGTATGCCAAACGAAATTCAGAATAATTGAATGAGAAAAAAAAATACTTCCAGAGGCCAACTAGTTCAACTCCATCTCCAAAGAGTAGAACACTAATACTTTTTTTCTGGGTGGGTGAAAAAAATTGCACTTCTTTTTCTCCTCTGACACTGTTAGGCCTTTTTACATAAAGACAGGAGAAGACAAAATGAAAACTGAGTTTACTGCAAAGAAATCAAGAGATGTTATGTCAAGAAAACAGATAGCCTTCATGAAATGTGATACATCTCTGCCTTTACTTCTGTTTCATTGGTTTGGATTAAACAGATATGTGTCACACAGCAAAGAGTATATTTGCTTCAGGAAGATCTTTAGCCTGTCAGGTGAGTAGCAGTGTAAGTCCTGTGCTATTAACCAATAATGAATGTAGTGTTTTGAGGAAGGGGAGTTGGAGTGTGATAGTATAGTTGTGATAAGTTACTGTTTTAATTTATTAGAATAGAATTTCTCAGAAGGTGGAGATTTATTCTGTCACATTTGTTCATCCCATATAAAACATCCACCTTCCTGGGATATTCAATCCCACTACCTGGGATATGTGATACCCTGGAAAAGTTGAAGTTTTATGGCCACTGGCATAAGAGAAGCAAAGCATTATCTGCTCCATCAAAGTTTTATTAGAATGGCTCTCCTTTCACTTCAGACAACCTGAAAGTTAAATGCAAATATAAACTCAAAAGTTTCAACTATTTCCAAATGGTCAGACATTTGGACATCATGCAGGCAAATAAAGATAAAAGAATTAAATAAAATTTCCAATAAAACATGCCACTGCTCTACGGTAGCAAACCACTGGCAAAAAATGTCAGGTAATATTCCTTAAACTATAGCAAGCTCTCTGTTTTGTTTTGTTTTTTGATGGAACATCATGCTGCCAGAATAACAACTCACTACCAAAACAAAGTCATTCAGAACCAATAAGAAGACTTTATGTGGCGCATCTTCTACCCCCTTCCTCACTGCCTCCTGACGAACATACACATACACACACACACACACAAACACACACACACACACACACACACACACACACTTCACCAAAGGTTTCTTGAAAAAGTATTGCTTCCAACAACAGGGATAAGGATTTTGTAGAACTCCTTCTTGAACTCACTTCACAAACTAAATGTTTATGACCAAGGCAGAGACTAGCAACACATTCAAAGTTTACAATAGAAGGTAGGGCTCTGTGTTGTCAATAGGAGCAACAGCAGACCAAAGTCCCAACAGTGTCAAAGGATGTGTTATAAAAATTAACTGTACCACAGCATCCTATTCTTGGGAATCAACCCACCACTGTGGAAACCAAGAACCACTTGCCCCATCAATAACTGGAAGAATCACTTCTGCATCTCAGTGCCCCAGGCCTAGCTCATCCAGGTGCCCCACCTCTACCGGCCATCAAAGCTTCTGATTCCACTTAGGGATCCTGGAAAAGAGTCTCTGTTGGATTTCTAACCCTAAATCTCTATTATTTGCTATTTGTGAATCTTCATGCTGTAGGGGCAGCTGTTAACCTGCAGTGTCACATTCTACATGTTTCATTAAAACATCTCATAGTCATCTAGGTGAAGATGTGCCATAAACAAATTTTAAAAAGTGGTTGAAAATACAGAGTAGATAAGGTCAAATTGCCTGAATTTGAATTTTAAATCTACTACTGGGTAAGTTATTTAACATTTATAAACTTCATTTTCCTAATCTGTAAAATAGCAATAAAAATAGTACCTCATACGGTTGTTGTGAGAAGCAAATAAAATTATCCATGTAAAACGACACAATTTCTGGCACACAGTAATATTCTCAAGTATATGCTAGTTATTACTATCATTTTATATAGTAGATATACTATCTATGTTATGTATTAGATAGATAATATATACTACATGCAGCTATTATTATTATCTATGGAATGAACTGAATGTAAAAGGTGGGGATGTCTTACCAAAAGTTGAGGGGCCCCTGGGCAGTGAACGATACCAATGCAGCTGGCTTCCTTAAAGACCAGAGCAAACAACAGGTTATGGCCAAACCAGTTGGTTTGGTGGTATCCAAACCAGAAGATGATATCTATCAACAGAGCATGTGAAAGCTAAGCTTATATGTAAGGCCACTCCTTGATCCAAATACCAGGCTGCTCTTCAAGCATGTGTCACTTACTAAACAGTTAATGAAACACAAAGAGCCTTGAATACCTTCAGAGTCACATTTCAAGACTTACAGAATAATTAGGAAAAATCTCAGCTGGCAAAACTCTTCCTGGCTTGCCCTGATGAGCAGACCCTCTTTGTTTTCCGTTAGTGTGTGTTGTCGTCACAGTAACTACAGGGCTCCAAATACAGGCACAGGGCATCATTTCCTCATGTGCACTTAGGCTGCCACACTGAAATAGCATTATGAAATCAGCAATGCCTCTTCCTTTCCTGTTGTGCTTGGTACCACAGAGGCAAGGCCTAAAATGAGTTACTGAAGACATAAATATATGAAAGAAAAAGAATGCTTATTTATTCCCATTACTGTGTCATCTATGACTCATGTGTGTGCATGTGCGTGTGCACGTGTGTGTGTATGTGTGTGTGTGTGTGTGTGAGAGAGAGAGAAAACCTAATTTTTGCATAGATCTTTTAGATAAACAAGGGTAAGTTGGCAGTAACAGCATTGGTTGGTGGTGCCAGCAGATCATCAAGACAACGGAGTCAATCACATCTTCTTTTGGCCTGAAATCTTTAGCAAATTATTTTTTAAAGAATGCATTTGGCCAACTCTGATGTGTCCATCTCATATCATTCTTACCCCTTTTCCTTTTCCTTACATTTTTTCTTACACCTTTTCCTTTTTTTAAACACCTTTTCCTTACAAAGATAAGCAGCAGATAATTCACTGCTTTAAAGTAACTTCGGAAGATTGCAGTTACAGTTCTTAGAAAATCAAAAAAGACTATATATTCAAGTGTAGACTTATAAGGTCCTTCATCAGTGAAGCAACATCATCGTTTCCTCAATGTTTTGGTCAAGGAGGTAGGCAATAGCATTTAAGCAAGCAAATAAAAACAGAAAAATCCTTAAACCTTAAGGGCTCAATTAAAATCAGATTACTTGAGATAAATTCTGCATTAGCTTTAAAAAATCTTTTTAGTTTGTCTTTCATGGACCTCAAAAACACATAAATCACACAATATTATGCACGTTGACACCATTTCCCAAAAAGGGAAAAAACCCAAACCTTCTTTTGATGTCTTAGTGTTGCTGTGGCTTAAACAAAGCCCGCAGACACAGAGCAGCATGGGGATGCGGGTTTATGTTGTATTACTTCACTTCTGTGCTGGGAGTTTCTCAAATTCTGCAACCAGCTGGTTAACAGCCAGTTAAACTGCTCAACTCATGTTTGATTTTCTTTATTCTAAATTCTTCCACAATGGGCTGCCTGGTCTTTAAAATTAAACTGCCTCAGCTACTACCAGAGAAAGGAATATTCTGCCTGTAGCCTTTCCCTTGGGAAATGGTCAGTCTATGCTTTAACTAAGGGAAAGCATATTCTGCCTGTAGCCTTTTGGCTACAGGAAAAAAGAAAAATATAATCCAATATACTTTCCTGAGGTTCCTATATTTTTGCCCTACTACCATTATAATGTATTCTGCAAAGCCAGGAAACGCTATTTCCTTCTTTTCTTTCTTTATTTTACTTTTCCTTCCTTCCATTGTTAATTTATTTACATACAAAGTTTTTATTAGAGAATGTCAATTTTAAAATTCATTTTGCCTTATCTTTTAAATACTTATCCTTTCAATTGGGAAAAATAAAGTAAAATTTACAGATTTAAACCTTATCTGTCCTGTATAAGGTTTGTTGCCACTAAAGCTGCTAAGAAACTTCCCTTCTTATAAGGGTGCTTTATATGTTTTTGTAAAGTATACAAAATATTAAGTATAATACACATACACACATATCTTATGAGATAACATTTTTTGTTTGTCTTGGAATGTACTTTTATTTTCATATTTAAGACAAATGAATAGAATAAAAAGCAATGAATAGCAAGAATTCATTTCCATTTGGTAAAGTTAAAGTTAGCTTAAGATGACCTTTTTTGGTCTTTTTATTTTTATCTGTTACTAGGTTAGTAAAACAAAACAAATCATCTAAGAAATAAAAAATGATAAATTTAATAATAATGTGTCCTTGCATGGAGGAGGAAGTCTTCATTACTGTACATTACCCAGTGTAGTCGGCTATAAAAAAAGACACCCAAGCACTATGTATAAACATACTTTATCTCCAAGTGCAAATATAGAAACCATAGAACAGTCTGTGCTGTGGGTCATTTCTTAGCCTTTTTAGTAATGGTTTTATAAGACAGCAGACTGCTGAGTGATAAGGGAGACTTTGAAACATAAATTCCATACTAAATTATTGGCTGCCGTTCAAATTGTGTCTGCTTAGAGTACCCAGCAGGAAAGTATGTCCCAAGCAAGATTCCAAACTTAAAAACTACATTCTCCTGTCTTTCCTATGATCTATGAAGTTGAGATCACAAACTATCTGCATCCAAGAATTTTTTATGCAATAAAGATTAAAGTAAACAAATAACTACATTTAAGGTGTAAGAAAGCCATACTGCCTTAAACTTATTGAGGAATAAATTATAAACTATAGATATTATAAGTCATTTAATGTTCAAAACAACTTTATAAGGAAATATCATTATTACCCTCATTTTACATATGAAGAAACTGAGGCACAGAGAGCAATTTGCCTAAGGTCACCTTGAGCTAAAATCTGAACCCAGGCTATCTGGCTTACTCACTCATGCTACTAACCTTTTCTGACTCTTCTTCCATGAACATACTCTGGTTATATCTTCAACTCAAACTTAAGGAATTGAAATGTATTTTATTAACTTATCATTTTTCTATTGCTATATATATTAAAAATAATGTAAAAACAAATTTACACTGCAGGCTTTTAGATGTCATTTTTCTAATAAATTGTTACCAATCTTTCTTCTCTTAAATCTCCTGTTGAAATAAATTTCAACAAGACCTTGCCTCCTCACTCCTCCTAGTGCTACCTTTCTAAAACCCACAAGTTTAAAAAAGAAAGATTAGACAAACGAATGAAGAGTATGGATTAAACAAACTCTGTAAAATCATGTATCTTAAAGCACGTGCTTCATGAAGAAATGCTCATCTGGCAAAGAGGAAAACACAGGTAGCATTATTTAGACTGGGTAAACCCCAAAGTTTCACTTCTAAATAATAAGTAAAAATTATAACCCCAAGGAAACCAGTGCTTAATGAATACATTAAATATTTCAGAAATTTCATTGGAAAATTCCATAGAGTTTCTTACTGAATATCCATTTAAAAGAGAAAATTTCACCACTTTGACCATCTTAAAATATAAAGAGAACGTTTTTCTTTTGCTGGATACAGAACAAATTGCTTTAAAAGTATGATTCTTGCTTTATCTCACCCAGTAAGGCTACAATTTTCATGAGCAACTAAAGATAATACTGAAAAATGTCTTTTTTAAAAATCACCAAGAGAAAAAGAACAGAAAAAAGATCATAATGTATTTAAATGTTTTCTTGTTCAAAGCCAGCTTCTATTTCATGACCCACAAAGAGAAGGAGCCATGATTTAAATGAAATGCACCAAAAGTAACTTTAACTAGAACCTGGCACCAAAAGATGACAAAAGAATGTAAGTTACAGTATTTAGAGGTCTAGGTAGATACACAGGATATGTGTGTGTGTGTGTGTGTGTGTGTGTGTGCACGCATATATACATACACAGTCCAGTCCTAACTCCCCTTTCTATTTTATTCCTGAGAGATACAACACCATTTCCACAATCAGGTACATGAGTGTAGTTAAAAGTTTTCATAATATTTCTGCACATGGTAAAACCATGAAGACTTTCCTTGAGAAATTTCTGAAGTAAAAAGCTATTAACTTGAGTTGCTTTCTAGATTTTATACTTATCCATACTTTTTCATGTACTTATCATCAGATATCTAGAGCCAAAAATGTGAATGGAACACCCACAATGTGCCTGGGGCTGAGAAGCTCCAAAGCCAAGTGATGCTTAGGATACTACCTTGCACCTAATAGACGTCATAAAATTGTTGTGAATATAAAAAGGCAAACCCTACTTAAAAGTACCCTAATTATAACAGAGCACCAAACTGTCTAAACTTAGAAAGAATCACTTTTAAAATGTATGGTCCAGAAAATCAAACTGTCTAAACTTAGAAAGAATCACTTTTAAAATGTAGGGTCCAGAAAGTAGAAGACTCTCATCTGGGTCTTAAAGAGTACACAAGGTTTCTACAGGACCAGAGAGTAAATGTCTTCCATGCAGGGAGAATAACATGAGGCAAAGCTGGGGCATTGAAATGTTCACTGTGTATGTGTTTGGAGAATGGGCCATAATCTGAAATACCTGAAGCAGAAGGACCTTGTTGTTGAGTCATGGTAGTGAGACTGGAAAAGTTAAGTAGGTGCCAGATGATGGAAGGTTTACAAAATACCCCAGCCTAGGTGTTTGGCAGCAACTACAAGTCCCAGCAGATAACCGAAGAGTACATAGGCAAACACAGCAATGCTTTAGTAAAACCAATCTCGTGGACATGGGCAAGATGATTTGGATGGCAACAAGGAGTAGGAGGGAGCAGCATTTTTACAATCCAAACCAGGCTGAAGAAAGCAGGCATTCGTGTGGTGGAAGACATGGCAATAGAATCTGAAAACTTTTACGGTAAAGCGGAAAGGGATGGTTCCAAAATGTCACAGAACTATGAACTTGAGTCAATAGGAGAACAGATCTGCATTGTCATGGAGAGCCTGATTCGTCATATAGTGGAGGAATAGTCTGAGCTGAGTTGTTCTTTATTCTCAAGAATAAATTTACAACAATGAAGACAATTAATGATACTGAAAAATTCACTCCATCAGCAAACATGACTTTCATACAGGGCCAACTGCTGCACTTACTTAATGCCACACTGTCCCACTGACTCCAAAAGAAAGTACATGCCTAAAACTAATGGTAGATTTTGGCCTTACACATACATTTTTAAGCCAACAATGTGACCCTTCTTAGGACAAAAACAAGAAAAATGTAAAGCATTTAGTTCTGACTTTTCAGAATTCCTTCAGACAAAGCTATTTCATCTCTACTAAAGCACCAGGAGTTTCATTCTCTAACAGTAAAGTTATCAGCGTGCATTTGCACTATTATGTGTGCATATTCGTTATATGTGATTAGCTTATTTATTGTATAATCAAGTAATCAGAATTATAAAACACAATATGTACTGAAATGGGTACCCTATTTCATTTTTCTGAGCATATTCTATATAAGCTTTAATTAGCTTTTCTTAAAAGAGGATCACTTTCTGAAAAGGCTGATATATTCTCATTTGTCAACAAATAATATGTTCAAAATTGGTCTTGGATAAATTCTTCCTTACATTAAGAGAAGAGACTTAAAAATTCCTCTTAAAATGTACTTCTATATTTTCTTTGATATTATCCTTATATTAGAAAACTTACTCAAATCATCATGTTCATTTAGAGGAAAAATATTTTTATGCACATCTAGCCCAATTACAAACCACCAGATGTCAATACTAACTATATCACCAATGTACAGCCATAACTTGTCATATTCAACATGAAATTGGTTACTCTAAGCAATTCTGATTAAATTGCATGGCAACTCATGGAAGGGGAGACAAGATGCCATCAGATGAAAGGAGAATTTCCTTCATGCTATAGTAACCACATTCATATAAACATACACACAACTTAAGAAAAATGTTTTCTAATTAATTAGATTTAAGTTTTTAAAAACAGAATCTGTTATATCTAAATACAAGCATTACTTAATTTTTCAAAATACACAAATATCATTCTCTTGAGTAGTTATAGTCAATAACTGCAAGAGTAGTGATTTAATACCAGGCATATTTTATGCCCAGTCAGAAGCATTTGAGGTGACTCTAGTGTACCGAGGTCAGAACCAGCACAAGGTGTACCAGTGTAATCAGAGAATTAGGCAAAAGAAGATATAGCAGCAGGTTTACAAAGTACAGCAACAAACACAAACACCATACGGGACTTTCCTCTCATTTACCACACAAGCTGCTTAGCTAGTTTCAGTAAATGAAAGTTATTTTATTTCCAGGGAAGATATCCTTTTCAATGTTTAGCCATCCCAATTGTGAAAGGAGATGTGAAATTGTCCTTTGCTGTATTTCTGTTACCTGTTGAAGAGCATTAACTTGACAGAAATATTTTGATGGCCACTAAAACACCATAAAATTCTCTGTGTTTAAAAGGAATTGGTATAATTTTGAGAAAGAGATGATGTTCCTGACATCTTAAAAATAATTCACAATAGTTATCATAATTTCTAAATGTGTTATCACATCGTAGAACAGGAAGAATCAACGGAAACAGACAAAACAGAATCAGAGAGAACTCTCTTCTTGTGCAAACAGAAATTTCTTAAGAGTGTAAGTAGTTATTTATTTTGGTCTTACCTGACAGCAGCTCCTTTAACCAAAGGTATGTCCTCTATGGAGGTAGTTTATCCTTTGAAGAACCCAGTGGCTTGTCTCACAACCCAAGACAGACTCGAGTTCTGAAAAACTATCCAGCCCAAAAGAATAAAGAGGAAAAAGCTTTTCCCACTTTCTTTCCTAGGACTAGCCAATAGCTGAAGTCATGCAGGAAACAGAGCAGAGAGGGGGGAAAGCAGCTTCTTCTCCCTGAAATCCGGATCAGCAGAAATTGGAAGTTGTTGTATATCTCCCACCCAGACTTTTGTTTAAAAGTTTTTTCAACTGTTGCTAGGTGTTGTTGGGTTCTGAGATTAGGTTTCTCCTCTTCTGCTCCCTTCACAACACTGTCAGAGCAATGACTATGCTGAGGAGCTGAGCTCGCGAGTGCTATATTTAACCAGTGTTCTCAGCAAGTCAAGCCTGTCAACAGCTGAGAAGTTTCGAGCCGGCTTTACTCAGTTCCTAGGCAGCTGGGTTATCAGTGGATACAGCGCTGCTCAGCCTGTAAAAGATTGCGGGAGAACCTGCAGACCCTTTTAAGGACTTCTGCTCATTTCACAGAGGTAATTATTGTTTGAAGCTCTTAACTAGAGACTGAGATTTGGGACTTAGGTTTTAAAACGTGAAGAGAAACAGAGCAGCAGTTGTCCTGGGCAGAGCAATTTACTAATGCAATAATCTTTTCAATTAGGCTCTGTCAGATAAATGTTCTGAAATAAAAAATGCTTTTTAAAAGTGTATCATTTCTTCTACATAATGGGAGGTTTTAAAAAAGTGTATCACAACTGTTGGTTGTGAAAATGAGTATGAGATCACTTCCAAACAGCTTTTGACACTTGCGTGTTTCATTTATAGCTAGATCACTTACCTAGGCATATCAGACTTTTGTTCAGCTATGTACCTGAATGTTATTAAAATAAAAATACCATAAAGAATGTCTATAACTTTATGATTTTGAAAGGAGTAACATTAAGAAGGAAAATCTTAGCATTCTCACTCAGGTCATTCATTCAAAGTAACATACATGAGATACCTCTGGTTGTTGACAAGCTTGCCTCATCATTAACCCTCAAGACTCCAAAACATTAACCCTCAAGACTCCACAATATGAAGAATCTCTCAAGATATTTCATGTGCTTCATTCTATATATTAAAATGGTATAAATCTGCCAAGATCAAAACTTGTAAAAAAGCATTTGACTAGTTTTTGGGACTGTTTCACTAATAACACGTGAAATTAACAGTAAGGGGAACTGAGAGAGGTCCTTTTGGTCACAAGTAAAGTAGGAAGGGAGACACACACACCACACACAGACACACACACACACACACACACAGTGAGACAGAGAGAGAGAGAGAGAGAGAGAGAGAGAGAGAGAGAGAGAGGAAAAAAACATTATTGGTTAACAAACTAGAATACGGCCTTGACAAAAATCTCACCATTACCATTAAAAAGACTGACCCTCTTTCTAAGATCAATTTATCAGATTAAAGATGCCCTCTTTTTGACATGTAAACTGAAGATGAAGCAAGCATGTGATATTTTAAGAGTTGCATTCTTGCAGTAAGTAGCTTATGTGCTGCATAACCCTGTCTTTCTGAGAAGGTTTGCCACTCCACACAGGAGTGTGTGTATGCCCTTCTTTTTAAAGAAATGACCCTCACCTGCTCAAGCTATTCAAAAACATCTCAGTTCTTCTTACACCAGCTAGCAAACTGATAGCATGCACCCTGCCCCCTTAATGTACTTACTACCATACACATGTAAAATTGCATTTGTTCAGATTCAGTCTTTCTGAGTCTGAGCCAACCTTGACTTAAAAAAAAAAAAGACTTCTATTAAGATGAAAGAGCTCTCATGTGAAATTAACTGACTTTTTTTGAGCACTAATGGATCTTTTAGAAACTTAATCTATTCACAGTCCCCAAAAGTGCATTCTAATAGAGGTAGAAAGTATGTAAGTGAAGTATGAGATAATTCCAAATCATCAGAACTTTTAAAAATTACAAAGGGTCCGGGCACAGTGGCTAACACCAGCACTTTGGGAGGCTAAAGTAGAAGGATCGCCAGAGGACAGAAGTTCCAGGCCAGCCTGGGCAACACAGAAATACCTTGTCTCTACAAAAAATTAGCTAAGCATGGTAGCACATGCCTGTAGTCCCAGCTACCTGGGGAGCTGAAGTGAGATGATGGCTTGGGGCCAGGAGGTCAAGGGTGCTGTGAGCCATGATTGTGCGACTGCACTTCAGCCAGGGCAACATGACCCTGTCTCAAAAAAAAAAAAAAAAGTGGAACGTTGGGGTGGGATATGGATAAATTACTGTTTGAAAAATACATACACTTCCCTCACACACACCAAATACAACAGCCCCAGATTAAACCCCACTAAAAAACAACTCTGGGAATGTATCACTTCACCCCTACTAAGAGTTCAATTTACAGATATCCTCAAACTAAAATGAAGCAAGAGTGGTAGCCAAAATGTCGAGATAACTGAAGGGGAAAACCTACTTTGCCTTCATGGCCAAAAAAGGATGATAGATTTATTTCTTCTACAACTATCCACACAATTAAATTTTCAGTTTTGTTTTGTTTTGTTATATGAAAGCCTATTCCCCCAACATTGTTTTCTTTAATCTTTGGATTAGCTGTCTATTTATTAGTTTATTTTTAAACAATGTGGTGACAAGCTACAGCATACAGAATAATTCGTATAATTAGATACTGTTGCTACCATCAAGTTACGTTCCTTAATTATACTAAGCATAGGTACATGACTGACTCAGTATTCTACAATAATCAGACTCTCTCTCTTACTCTAACAAACACACTCACACACACACACAGGCAATAAAGTAAATTTATTTTGAAAGCTTTCCCCCCCGGGAATGATTTTTCAGACTAAAGCATTTCCGACATAATCTGCAGAGGAAGTGGTGCTGTAAGAACTATTAGAAATTTGTGTTTTGTATACAGTCAACAAGGAACTGCTGTTTCAACACATATTGTTAATATATTACCATTCAGCTGCATCCTTTCCCACAGCCCCAAGTTTGAACATTCTGAGAACCTCTGATAAATTTACAAGTAAAGCTGAATATCCCAATTTCAAGGATGAATCAAGATGAAACATTCTAATAAGAAGATAGATTAATGCTATCAGGCAGTGGGAGGGAAGGCAAATAAATTAAGTAAGAGCATTGACCCATTATCTCTATACCAATCTCTAAAACCAAAATTTCCCACGTTGTTCATTTAAATAAGCATAGTGATTTTTAAATGCAAAAATAAGTGATTAAGTTATTTAATAAGATAGTTAAGTTCTTTAATATACCAATGAAGAGAAAAATAGACATTTGCTTTAAAACAACGTTTAAATTAATAATGTTTGGGGGTAATAGGTAGGTGGCATAAGGCAAGTTTCCAATAAAACAGGCTCTGTTAACATGTGTTGCCTGACTCTGAGATGATGAATATAAGGTTACTGGTACCAGAGAATTTTTCAGTTTGTTTTTTTCTGGCTACCTAAGCACCATAGTAAGTGTTCAATAAATAAGAAAGACTGAATGAGTGAAAAAACATATAAAAAAATTAAAGAAAAGATAAAACTATAGAGCATATAGAAATTGCTTCCAGACTCTCTGGACAGAGTTGGGTCATCATTAGATACATATAAAAAGGTTGTAGAAAGAAGTTATTTGACTGTGAATTAATTATTTCGAATTTATTAAATTGTTGTTGTTGGTTGAGATAGAGTTTCACTCAGTCACCCAGGTTGGAGTGCAGTGGTGCAACTTCAGTTCACTGCAACCTCCATCTACCTGGTCCAGGTGATTCTCCTGCCTCAGCCTCCTGAGTAGCTGGGACCACAGGCATGTGCCACCACTCCCGGCTAATTTTTTTTTTTTTTTTTTTTTTTTAGTAGAGGCAGGGTTTCACCGTGTTGGTCAGGCTCGTCTGGAACTCCTGACCTCAAGTGATCTGCCCACCATGGTCTCCAAAAGTGAATTTGTTAAAATTTCAAAGGAAAGTAATAGATCACAGGATAATAATAAAAATATCTATGCCACATTTACTATTAGCTAGACAGAGTTCTAAGGGCTTAACATATATTAACCCACTTAATTCTCACAATAACTTTATGAGATGGGTATTATTATCTCCCACATTTTACAGACAAGGAAACTGAAGCACAGAGATGTTAATAAGTTGGCCAAAAAGATTTAAAAATTCAAAAAAAGAAATACAAAAAATAAAAAAATAGTTGGCCAAGGTCACATGCTGGTTGGTAAATAGCAGGACCAGAATTTGAACTAGTAAATCTGGTTCCAAAAATGTGTGTTCTTAACTACTGAACTGCCTCTTGCATACAATAGTCACGGTAGCCTGTTCTTATCAATCACTGAAGGTTAAGGTATATGAACTTCACTATCCCCGAATATATATACTTCTAACCAAAAAATGCATTTAAAATCCAACAACTTTGGAGGCAGATAGGACAAAAAGATGGGCTAATTCTATGATTAGCATAGTAAAATAAAAACTCATTTGAACTGAAATCCCATTGAATACCAGAAAAGAAAAAATTGGACTGAAAAGAAGATAATCGCTTTAAGAAAACATCTATTTTTAAGCAAAGGATATGAGCTGTTCAGTATTGTTTCTAAAACAAGCTATGCATGATGTTTTATGATGAATGAGTTTAATGCTTAATGAAATTCTAAAATTACATTCTAAAAATATATTTTGGTCTATTTGGTAAGCAATTTAAAAATGTTTTGGAGCTATGTGTTCTCAAAGATGTAACCAAAAACAAGAAAAAATAAAAAACAATGCAGGGGAAATCACACATTAGTGAATTATTTGGAATCAACATGATATTATATTATACTTGATATAATCAGCTTTTATGATTTAAAAATACTTGCATTTTCAATTAATCTAGCTATTCTTCTATTTAAATTTTATAATACTTTAAAAGAAACAGCACTAACACTTTGTTATAATAATATATACAGATATTCATAATAAAATAAATACTTGTTCTGACAATTAATAAGTAGTCATACCTACAAATATTCATAAAATATTAAATTATTTATTTTTCCAGTTGCTTCAGAAAAGAGAAAGACTAGGTTTTAAATAAATGAATTAGATAATATTTTGCTTTTCTCATACATTAACCACTTATATGCATGTATTAGACATTAAAATTCCCACTTCTCTGCTTGTGTGCTTGGAAGTGGGTTGTTAGAACTTTATCCTAAAAAACTGTTGTTTTGGACACCCCATAAGCCAGCCACTAGAAGACAAGCCAACTGGAACATGTCTAATCCTGAAAGTTATTTCAGAACCATATTCTACAGACACAGATTACAAGCATCCTACTTTTCAATAGGGTCGGATTACCTTCTCCTGAGACTATTTCCTGCTTTCTTTCTTGTGCCAAAGTCATGACCTACTCTTGCTCAATATTCAATTCTTAGTTGTAATGGATGACTTTTAACACTTTCTTAGAAAGGGTTGGGACGTTTACTGTCTAAGAAACAAATATAGAATCAGAAAGCCAGTGATTGGGCATAGAACCACACACAATAATGCATATTTCTCCATAAAGCATATAGGTTTGTATATAAAGAGTATATATACATTTAGAAAGAGAGAGAGAGTTAACTCTGAAAAATGGGTTTTCTTAAAAACACAGATTTAAGATATCTGATTTTGGAGTAGGGTAAAGCTAGTTTAAGTCCAGACTCCCTTATTTATTGTCTGTGTGAGCTTAGCAAATTATTTAATCTCTCTTAAGCCATCTTTACCTCTTCTATAAGATTAATAAAAGAATTTAAGATGATTCACTTCTTCCCTTTTGCAGTCATTGCCGAAGCGGAAGCAGCCAAAATGAAGTCCAATCCCTTTGGGACTTCTGACTGAAATAGAACTATAAGAAGCATTTTAATTCACCTTCCCTCATTTGCAGAAAGATTATGTCTTCTCCTCTTTCCAAAGAGCTGGAACTGAAGTACACTGTTAGTTCTATGCCTATGTGAAAGGATGATGAAGCTCAGATTGTGCAAGAACACTATGAAGGTCAGCAAATTGGCAAAGCAGTCCAGGTTCACAGGAAAGAATATGTCATCTACGGTGAATGGGTGCAGCAGGAAAAGACTAATAGCACAACTGTACATGTGGACCTTTACTCCAGCAAGGTGGTTATCACTGGGTTAACACTAGACAAAGACCACAAAAAACATCCTTGAAGGGAAAGTCAAATCTTGTCAAGCAGGTGAAAAAGGGGAATATCTAAGGAGGAAACGATAGAGAAGATGCAGGAATAAAGTAATTTTATATAAAACTTTCATTTAAAACTGCCAAAATGGAAAAAATAACTATTCACAATATTCAAACACTACGAACACTCTAAATGCTTTCTACAACTGGACAGATAAATTGTGGTATAGTCATACAGTAGCATTGAGAATGAACTATCTACGACTACACAGCAGTGTATATAAATCTCTCAAACAAAATATTAAGTGAAAGAAACCAGACTCAAAAAGTACACTGTATGATTCCATACCTATCAAGTTCAAAAACTGATGAAGCTAACCTATGGTGCTGAAAGTCAAGACAGCAGTTGCCCTTGGGAGGTGGGAATATGATTCCCAGTGGAGATAAGGAAAGTATCTATGGCATTGGTAATGTTCTGTTTCTTGCTAGTGCTACCAGTGTGTTCGACTGTGAAAATTAATCAACCTGTATACTTATGATTTGTGTATTTTTCAGCCTGTATGTTATAATTTAGTAAAATCTTTTTCAATTAAATGTAATTTGAAAAATATATCATATCTATGAGTCCTTACCTTCTGAAATATTTACAGATAACATGACGTTTGGAATTTGCTTCAAAACAA
This sequence comes from Leontopithecus rosalia, assembly GCA_028533165.1. Lineage (NCBI taxonomy): Eukaryota > Metazoa > Chordata > Mammalia > Primates > Cebidae > Leontopithecus > Leontopithecus rosalia. Next base: position 262 of record JAPYYA010001244.1, on the reverse strand, counting down.
TTCAGTATTGGATGGCTCACACCTGTAGTCCCAGTGCCTTGGGAGGCCTAGCCAGGTGGATCACATGAGGTAAGGAGTTTAAGACCAGCCCGGACAACATGGTAAAACCCTGTCTCGATCAACCAGACAGAAAATTAACAAGGAAACCCAGGACTTGAACTCAGACCTGGAACAAGCAAACCTGATAGACATTTATAGAAATCTCCACCCCAAATCCACAGAATATACATTCTTCTCAGCACCACATCACACCTACTCTAAA
>JAPYYA010001241.1:5683-16605 GCA_028533165.1 Leontopithecus rosalia | reverse complement strand
TAAGGCAGATCATTTGACTTTCTTAGACCACTAAAAACAGTGCTCATGAACCTGACAGGGAGGGAAGATTGCTAGAGGAAAATGCACAAGCAACGAGACAAATGGCAACTATCATCTTCCTGAAAGGGCAAAACCCAAATCATCCCCCAAAAACAGCACTAAATGATGGGATAAAAAAGCCAAGCAGTAACTAATTTTTAAAAAAGAATATTACTAAATTTATTTGCAACCCAGAACATATTTATCCCTTCCAAATGTTATAAATGGTGATGAGATACTAACACCAGTTCACAAATCACCCATAATAATCTCGCTAAATTAATATACTGTTTCTATAATACACTGTATAATATACTATTATATATAGTAATTAATATACTGTATACATAATAATTACAGTATCTAAATCTCACTTAAAATACTATTATTATAGGAATATGCATTCAGAAATTTCCAACATGGAAAGAAATGACTCTCTCTAACGGCCTTGTTAATGAGAGTAAACTTCCTGTGCTCCGTTTCACCCAAACTAACAGGCAAGCAGAGACCAAGTTTCCAAAACTCAAATGCTGAGGTTGAGGAACAGCAGTTAGGACAGAGAGCCTACATAACTTTCTGAAAAAACAAAAAAGGTATTAGATTTTTTAAATTAATAAACAGGAGAAACAAGAGTGGGGAATGTAAACTGTTTTTACCTTTTCCCCTTCCATTTACCCTTCGATTCTCCCTTCCTATCTGAGAAAAAGGCGCATGAGGTCCAAGAAAGCCTCCCAGGAAAAAAGACCCTTCTTTATAAGTGATTTTACAATCAACTGTGAAAGCAGAGAAAAATTATTAACTATGATATATGTGATATAATTATGAAATCAGAAGAAGAATACTTAGTTTTAGAAAGATTCGCATTCAATAATTTTGGCCATTTTAACTGTTAAATTTCAATCGAAAGCTTTTCATATCTGCAAAGCTCATTTATACAAAATAATCTTCTCCTAATTATGTTAAATAACATATTCTCCCAAATATGTTAAGCTAAATGCAATACAGTATGATCATAAGTAGGTACAAGTATGAGTATATACACTTATACGTACATAGGTTTAAGTCTGAAAGATAAATTCTGCATGGAAGACTAAAAGATTAAAAAAATTAATGGTGTGTCTTTGCACATGATATAATCTGTATTTCCAAATAAAAAATATTTTGAGTAAAATAGTACATAATCAAATCAGAAACACACATCTTTTAAAAACTAAAAACTCACCTCATCTAGATAAAAGGATTTTTATCATTTTGTTGTATTTCCTTGCAGCATTTATTTTCCGTGTGTATATTTACGACAGTTTATCTACACCTTAAAGGCTTAGTTTCTACTTTTTTTCTACTTCATATTAAATTGTTGAGTATTTGTTGTGCTCCTGTTTTTGAATTATATAAAGCAGACTAATATCCCATTATATGAACATAAAATAATTTAACAATTTTCCTACTGTGAATCACAGTAGGTTGTGCAAAGTTTTCACTCTAATAAATACTGGTCTATTGAATGCTCTTATGTAAGATATTTAAAACTTTTTTTTTTTTGATACAGATTCCCACTCTGTTGTCCAGGCTGGAGTGCAGTGGCACAATCTGCCTCCCCTGTTCAAGCGATTCTCCTGCCTCAGCCTCCAGAGTAGCTGGGATTACGAGCTTCTGCCACCACACCCAGCTAAGTTTTGTATTTTGAGTAGAGATGGGGTTTCATCTTGTTGCCTAGGCTGGTCTCAAACTCCTAGCCTCATGTGATCTACCTGCCTCGGCCTACCAAAATGCTAGGATTACAGGTGTGAGCTACCAGGCCCAGCCATGCAAGATGTTTAATGTATGACTGGTTATTTCTTTCTTTTCTTTCTTTTTTTTTTTTTTTTGAGATGGAGTCTCACTCTGTGGCCTAGGCTGGAGTGCAGTAGGGCCTCACTGCAGCCTCCGCCTCCCAGATTCAAGTGATTCTCTGCCTCAGCCTCTCAAGTAGCTGGAATTACAGGCATGTGCCATGACACCCAGCTGTTTTTTAATTTTTAGTAGAGATGAAGTTTCATCATGTTGGCCAGGCTGGTCTCAAAATCATGGCCTCAGTGATCTGCCTGCCTTGGACTCCCAAAGTGCTGAGATTAGAGGTGCGAGCCTCCATGCCCAGCCGACTAGTAATTTCTTTTGGATAGATTACTAGACGTGATAGTAATACAATATAAAAGGAGATAACCATTTTTAAGACTTCTGACACACATCATGAAACTACTCTTCAGGATGGCTCTAAGAATTCCCAATTCTACTAACAGTGTATATATGACCTATCTAATTGTTTTTTTTTCCTTTTTGAGTTGAGATAAAGACCCAACTAATTCTTATTATTTAAATTTTGATATAAGGGACATATAAATTGAAAATTTCCCATCCAGATTATAAATGTTATCTTGTTTACTTAAGAATTTATCAACACAAGGGCCGATTGCAGTGACTCACACCTGTAATCCTAGCACTTTGGGAGGCCGAGGCGGGTGGATCACAAGGTCAGGAGTTCAAGACCAGCTTGGCCAAGGTGGTGAAACCCCATCTCTACTAAAAATAAGAAAAAAAAATTAGCTGGGAATGGTGGTGGGCGCCAATAATCCCAGCTACTCAGGACGCTGAGGCAGAGAATTGCTTGAACCCGGGAGAAGGAGGTTGCAGTGAACCAAGAGCTGCCTGGGGGACAGAACAAGACTCTGTCTCAAAAAAGAAAAAAAGACAATTTACCAAGACAAAAATTATACCAAATTATTTTACAGGGCTAGCTTGAATTAAAAGCGTTAATTTCTGTTCATGTTAGTAACTAAACGAAAGGGCTATGATTATAAAACCATACTTGAATTTAGGAGATAGAGTATACATTAATTTACTCACAACAAGGATAGTTCTCCAGAAGAAAACAGCAACTGAAGCAATTCCCAAGAAGGCAGTGACAAGAACAGGTTTCCATGGCAGTCCATAAAAATCAGGCCCAGGCTGAACATCATCAGGCAATGTAGAAACTAGCTGAACACGGCATATTAGAAATAATGAGAAACCTTAAAGAAACTTAACATAAAGCAGTCACAAAGACTCATCCATAGAAACTCTAAAACAACTCTGTCAGATACCTATCCCCTCAAAAATCTTCCATAACTCTCACTGCTTCAAGAAAAAATAGGACACTGGGAGTCTTATACTTATTGTTTGGCTTGTAGTGTTTCAAAGTATTATGAGTCTAAATGTCTTTAGGTTGAGCATGTATTTCTAGTTTGCAATAGGCCCTTATGCAATATGTTATCTAAAACATGGCTAGAATCTCTCTGGATCATACTTTTCTCTTGAATAAGTTGGTTTTTGTTGCTTAAGAAAACACATAAGACAAAAAAAAAAACCCTTAGATGTACATGTGATCAACTTTTTATGGCTAAAAATAAAACCAATATTGATAATGAATACCACAAAGAAGTGCTATTCCTCTAAGAGTTACAATCTTAAATCAACTCTTACATAAACAAAGAACAAATGCTGAGTAAATTATGATAGCTCCTGATAACTGATCTGCATAAACTGCTTTGAATTTAGTGCCTTAATTCTAAATATTTCCTTGAAGACAGTACATTAAACACCTGTCTGCTCTATGCTGTTTGCACGATCCTCTGCAAGTACACTATCATACTGGCCCCATCCCCCAACAGTGCCGGGGGTTATAGTGAAAAGACCTGCAGGCTGTGTTTTGATCATGACCGTACACCAGAACATAAAGTGCTGTCATTTCGTTAGGTATTCAATTAAAACAAAAGTGACGAAACCTCAAACACGCTTCCACCTGACTCCCTCAACAGCATAAAATGTCTTGCCTTCCTCGGATCTGACACGCCGTTTCTCCTTTGCATAGACAATCAGTGCCCCCACTCTGCTTAGAATTCGTCCACCCGCCTGCCAAAGGTGGAGTCCCTCCCTGGGAATGGGCACCCTCACCTCCAGCAGCTTGGCTATGAAGGCTGCGTAGAGCACCGACAGGGGTCCCAGAAGTTCCGGGTCCCCGGGGTGGCGGGGAGAGAAGATACAGTGGCAGGTACTGAGTCCATTGTGTAGAAGAGCTGAACACAAGCCGTTCTCCCCTGCAGAACGGCACCGGGCCCCTGTGTTTCAGAGCTTCCTCCTTTGGAAAGGCTCCAGTTCAGGGGGAGGACGCTGGGACTGAACTTCGCCTTTCAGCTGCCGGCACTTTCGCTTTAGCCCTCCTATAAAACACGTCATCAGCCACTGCCCGCTGGCACACGTCACCGCACCAAAGGAGAGGGCCCGTAGAGGCGGGGCTAGAGTGGACGGAACCAACTGTTGAGGGAGTGGGGGGAAAAGAGCAAATAGAGCTGGAGGGGAAGAATCCAAGTAAAGAGAGGAGGAGGTGACTGGCGCTTCCGCCAGGACCCGGCGATTTTTTTTTTTACAAAGATAAATATTTATTCATTAAGTAAATATTCAATGAATACTTTTTTAAAATTGCATTTTAGGTTTTGGGGTACATGTGCAGAACATGCAAGACAGTTCCTAGGTACACACGTGGCAGTGTGATTTGCTGCCTTCCTCCCCTTCGCCCTCATCTGGCATTTCGCCCCATGCTATCCCTCCCCAGGAACCGGCGATTTAAAAAGCCCGGAGTGAGGAGGCCAGGGAGCTACCCAGAGGAGGACTGTGGGCGGCAGCTGAGTAAATGGAGAAAGGCAGGCCTCTCGTGCCAGCCCGGAGCTGGCCCTTCCTGTCACAGCGTGGAAGGCCCACCACTCAGATGTGGTGCCATTGCCCTGCGCGGTCCTTCTGCCCTGCCCAGTCAGTCCTCTGCTTACTGTTCCGCCTCCAGGCCTCCATTGCACACGCTCTCTTACATTCTTGCTGACACTGTTAAAAAGCCTTACCCAGGAGTCATGTCATCATGTCACCCCCCCCATGCACATGGGTTCAGTTATGGGTCCCACTTTTATTTTGGACAGTGGCTGTAGGGAAGAGGAAGGAGTCTCCCTATGTTGCCCAGGCTGGAATCGAACTCTGGGGCTCAAGCCATCTCAGAAGCTGGGACAACAAGTGGCTGGCCACATCTTAAGGTTATATGGCTTGTGGAAAAGGACAAGGATAATGAATAGTATGGAAATCACATTCCAAACGTTGAAGAAACTGGGGGCATTTGATATGTGGGGGAAACAGATGATATCTGTAGATAAAGATAACCATTCTTAGACCTTTAAAGGTCTATCTTTGGCCAGGCACGGTGGTTCACACCTGTAATCCCAGCATTTTGGGAGGCCGAGGTGGGCGGATCATGAGGTCAAGAGATAGAGACCATCCTGACTAACATGGTGAAACCCCATCTCTACTAAAAATACAAAAATTAGCTTGGCGTGGTGGGGCACGCCTGTAGTCCCAGCTACTCGGGAGGCTGAGGCAGGAGAAACGTTTGAACCCAAGAGGCGGAGATTGCAGTGAGCCGAGATCAAGTCACTGCCCTCCAGCCTGGCAACAGAGCAAGACTCCGTCTCAAAACAAAACAAAACAAGCCTAAAGCCAACTCAGAGGAACAATCAAGTAAGAAGAAACAGGAAAACCCTGAGAAAGAAGAGAAATGAAGGGTGCAATGTGAGAGGAGAGTAGGATCTATAATCACAGAATGGTACTGGCCTAAGAAGGCAGACAGATCACAGGGCAGAATAAAAAATCCAAAAATAGACCCAATTGCACTGGAAATTGGGATCCAGCAAGTCAGCTGGGGAAAAACAGAGTTTCTAATAAGTGGTATTACATATCTAGATAACAATATGGAAAATGATAAAATTGGATCTTTTTCTTATCATTCATAAATTCCAAGTGACTCAGAAACCTGAATGTAAAAAATGAAAACAAGTAATAGAAAATATTGTGTGAATGTCTCCATGTATTATGTGAGTGGGGAAGAACTTTCTAATTATGTATCAAAATCCAAAAGCAACAGAGGAAAAGATTTGTAAATTTGATTACAGAAAAACAAAAAAACTTGCCCAACCCCAATCCACAAAAATTGCAAAATAAGCAGAGTTAGCAATGATAACCTAAGAAAAAATATTTGTAACATATTTTGAAGGATTAATGTTCCTAAAATATAAAGTGCTTTATAAGTAAGAAGATGGTGGCCAGCAAACCTAGAGAAAAATGGGCTGAGGAAATGAGCAGATCCCACGAAAAGAAATGCAAATAATTAAAAAACACATAGAAACATGCTCTGCCTCTCTCATAATAAAAGAAATGCAAATCGAACCTTACAATGAAATATGATTTCTCACTTATCTTGGCAAGATCCAAACATTTGACAACACACTCTGTAGGTGAGAGAATGTGGAGGAAGCAGGCACTCTCATTCTCTGCTGATTTTTATATAAAATCATACAACCCCTATGATTTGGCAACGTCTCCCAAAATAACTTGTTTATTTACCTACTGACTCAAAAATCCCACTTCTAAAGATCTATCTCAAAGATACTGGGGATCTAACAACAAATGCTGGAAAAAATATATGCACAAAACTATATTATTAGAGCATTACTTACAACAAAAGACTGGAAACAACCAAAATGGTCATCAATGAAGGACATACTGAATACAATGAAGTATACTCTGAAGCTATAAAAGAAAATAATTTTATATACTGCTAGGGTATGGTATCAGAATACATTTTTTTAAAGGTAAAGTAGAGGTCTATCTTCAAGTTGAATCAAAGTCTACATTTATCTAAGAAAGTAAGGATTTTTTCTTTACAGCTTTGAAGAAAATGTGACATTCAGTAAGTTATGTGTATTTAAAGTGCACGGTTTGATCATTTTGGCATATGAACACACCTGTGAAACCATCATCGAAACCAACATAGTGAACCTCCCAAAGTTTCCTTATTCCCTTTGTAATCTCCTGCTCCTTTTCACTCTCCCCTGCTCCCCAAGCAGAATTTCTGTTCTAGTAGATTAGTTTGCATCTCGTAAAGTTGGATATGTACATAACAATGCATGATTATATTTTCTCTAGCTTCTCTCATTCAACATAATTTGAGATTCACCCACATTGCTACATGTATCTATAATGGTTCATTTATTTCTATTGCTGAGTAGTATTTCATTGCATGAGTGTACCACAATCTGTTTATCTGTCACCTATGGATGGATACTTGTTTTTTTTCCAGTTTTAGGCTTTTATAGATAAAACTGCCAAGACTATCACAGCGATAAATCTGCCGCAGCTAGAAATGCTCAAGAACCAGCTGGACCAGGAAGTGGAGTTCTTGTCCATGTCCACTGCTCAGCCCAAGGTGGTACAGACCAAGTATGTAGAAGCCAAAGATTAAACATGCTGAATAAGAGCAACGAGGGAAGAGAATTACTCATCCCACTGACAAGTTCTATGTATGTCCCTGAGAAGCTGCATGATGTGGAACATGTGCTCATCGATGTGGGAACTGTGTACCATGTAGAGAAGGTAGCTGAAGATGCCAAGGACTTCTTCAAGAGGAAGAGAGACTTCCTAACCAAGCAGATGGAGAAAATTCAGCCAGCTCTCCTGGAGAAGCATGCCATGAAACAGGCTGTCATGGAAATGATGAGCCAGAAGATTCAGCAGCTCACAGCCCTGGGGGTAGCTCAGGCTACTGCTAAGGCCTGAGAGTTTGTTGCAGAAATGGAGCAGAGGGACATCCTTTGGGTGTGGCTTCCTGATGCCAGTCAAGGGAAGGGTCTTATGTTTAATGCCAATAAATGTGCCAAAATAAACTGTCAAAAAATTGATCTACAAGTCTTTCTATGCATGTATAATTTATTTTCACTCTGGTAATGTCTCTTGGGTAAATGTTTAGGAGATGAATGGCTAGATCATATGACCAATATAGGTTTACCTTCTTAAGAAGCTGACAAGCTTTTCCAACATAGCTGTACCACTTCATACAGCTATCCCCACCGGCAGTGTATGATACTTCCTGTTCCTTCATATCTTCTCCAACACATGGTATAAACAGTTTTGAAAATTTTAGCCATGATATTAAGTGTGTAGTGGTAAGCCATTCTGGTTTAAATTGACGTTTCCCTGATAATGATGCTGAACATGTTTTAGTGTGCCTACTTGCAATCAGTACATCTTCCTTGGTAAAGTATTATTTCACTGGGTTACATTTTAGATGAATTTTTAGAGTTCTTTATATATTCTGAATACAAATATTTTATCAGATACATACTTTGCAGTAACTCTTTCCCAGTGTGTAGTTTGTGTAAGTGTATTTTGAAGATATCTTTTTATTTTAAGTCCAAATTATCAAATTTCTCCTTTATGAATCATACTTTTGATTTCAACTGTAAGAAATATTTGCCTAATCCAAGTTCAATAAAATTTTTCTCTTAATTTTTCCTTGAAGTTTTATAGTTTTAGGTTTTCCATTTAAGTCTATAATCTGCTTTGAGTTAATTTATATACACGATGTGAGGTATGGCTCAATTTTTTGCTTATAAGTATCGAATAGTTTTGGTACCATTTGTTGAAAAGACTTTCCTTTCTCCATTTAACTGTCTTTGCAGCTTTGTCAGAAGTCTACTGTCATACGTGTATAAATCTATTTCTGGATTTTCTATTTTGTTCCTATAGCCTATTCATCTACTGTCCTAATTACTAGAGCTTTATAATAAGTCTTGAAATTACATGATGCTTGAGCTATTCTAGGTTCTCTGAATTGCAGAATTAGTTTGTCATTTTAAAAAATCCTTCTGAGATTTTAATTGGGGTTATGTTGATGCAAGTGATCAAATTGGGGAGCTTAACAATATAGTCTTCTGACTCACAAACAAGGTGTATCTCTCCATGTATTTAGGTCTTCTTTAATTTCTATCAGCAATATTGTACCATTTTCAATGCATATGTCTTACACACTTTTTGTCACATTTAACCATAAGTACTTCATATTTTTATACTATTGTACATGGAATTTAATTTCAATTTCCAATTGTTCATTGCTAGTATATATAAATACAATTGCTTTTAGATGTAAATTTTTATGTAGCAACCTTACTAAACTTAGTACATCTAGAATGTTTTCTACATCCCACCAGATTTTATGCATGTTGACTGCAAAAAAAGACAATTTTACTTCTTTCCCAATCAGGATGCATTTTATTTCTTTTTCTTGCTTTAGTGCACTGGCCGCTGCCTTACCATGTTGAGCAGATGTAATGAGAGTAGACACTTGTTTTACTTCTGGATTTTGGGGGAAAACAATCATTAACTACAAAGTATGATGTTCATTTTCAGTTTTTCATAAAAGTGATTTAAGTTCCATTCCTACTTTGTTGATATATTGATTGTTTTTTAAATTACATGGTAATCAATTTTAGATTGTTTTCAAAGGGGTTTTTCTGTGTTTATTGAACTGAACATATGGATTGTCTTTTTAAAGTTTGTCATTACGGTTAATTTTACACGGATTTTCAAAGTTTAAATAAACTGTATTCTTGCTATAAACCCTATTTGGTCATAGAGTATTTTCTTTTTATATAATGTTGGCTTTGACTTGCTAAAGTTTAGAATTTTTATACCAATGTTGATGAGAGATACTGGTCTGTGGTTTTCCTTCTTATTTGTCTTGTCTTTGCCTTGTTTGGATATCCTGGTAATATTAGCTTCATAAATCATCTGGGAAGTTATTTTCTGCTCTTCAGTTTAATAGAAGACTTTGTGTAGAATTCATATTATTTCTTCCTCATAAGGTTAATACAATTCAGCAGTGAAGCCATCTGGGCCTGGGGCTTCCTTTGTAGAAAGGTTTTCAGCTATAAATCCAATGTATTTATTTATCTTTTTGAAACGGAGTCTCACTCTGTTGCTCAGGATAGAGTGCAGTGGCATGATCTCAGCTCACTGCAACCTCTGCCTCCTGGGTTTGAGCAATTCTCCTGCCTCAGCCTCCCAAGTAGCTAGGATTACAGGCGTGTGCCACCATGCTTGGCTAATTTTTGTATTTCTAGTAGAGATGGGGTTTCACCATGTTGGTCAGGCTGGTCTCAAACTCCTGACCTCATGATCTACCCACCTTGGCCTCCCAAAGTGCTGGAATTACAGGTGTAAGCCACCATACCCAGACAAATGCAATTTATTTATTAGTCATAAGGTTATCTGTTTTCCTGAAAGAGATTTTGCAGTCTGTGTCTTAGAATTTCTTCATCTAAACTGTCAAATTAGTTGACATAAGGTACTCATAATATTCCCTTATTATCATTCTAACATCTAAGAATCTGTGGTGATATCTTTCTGATTGCTGCTATTGGTATCTGTATCCCTTCTTTCCCTGTTCACTCTGGCTATTAATCTCAAAGAACAGGTTTTGGTTACATTGATTTTCTCTCTTTTCCTTTTGTTTTCTATTTCACTGAATTATGCTCTTGTCTTCATTATTTCTTTTCTTCTGCTTAATTGAGGATTAGTTTGCTCTTCTTTTTCTAGTCTCTTTTTCTAGCCTCTTCTTTTCTAGTCTCTTCTCTTTCTAGTCTCTTCTTTTTCTAGTGACTTTGTGAAAAACAAAGTCACTTATCTGAGACCTTTTTTCTTTTTCTAATATACATAGTGCTATACATTTCCCACTAATGCTTTGGCGACACTGTACATATTTGACATATTTGTTTTCATTTTATTTTTTTCTTTTCTTGAGACAAGGTCTCATTCTGTCACCCAGGCTGGAGTGCAGTGGTGCAATCTCTGCTCACTACAGCCTCAACTTTCTGGGCTCAAGCAATACCCCCACTTCAGCCTCCTGAGTAGCTGGGACTACAGGCACATGCCACCATGCCCAACTGTGTGTGTGTGTGTGTGTGTGTGTGTGTGTGTGTGTGTGTGTGTGTGTGTGT
>JAPYYA010001240.1:0-16703 GCA_028533165.1 Leontopithecus rosalia | reverse complement strand
AACTCAGAATCCAGAAACTAACTAAGAACCACACAGCTTCATGGAAACTGAACAACTGGCTCTTGAATGTTGACTGGATAAAGAATGAAATGAAGGCAGAAATAAGGAAGTTCTTTGAAACCAACAAGAACGAGGACACAACATACCAGAATCTCTGGGACACATTTAAAGCAGTCTCCAGAGGAAAGTATATAGCAATAAGTGCCCATATGAGAAGAGCAGAGAGATCCAAAATTGACACCCTATCATCAAAATTGAAAGAGCTAGAGGAGCAAGATCAAAATAACTCAAAACCTAGCAGAAGACAAGGAATAACTAAGGTCAGAGCAGAACTGAAGGAGAGAGACATGGAAAACCCTTCAAAAAATCAATAAATCCAAGAGCTGGTTTTTTGAAAAGATCAACAAAATAGACCACTAGCCAGACTGTCAAAAAAGAAAAGAGAGAACAACCAAATAGATGCAATAAAAAATGATAAAGGGGAATCACCACAGATTCCACAGAATTTCAAACTATCATCAGAGAATATTAAAAACAACTCTATGCACATAAACTAGCAAACCTGGAAGAAATGGATAAATTCCTGGACCCCTGTGTCCTCCCAAGCCTAAACCAGGAGGAAGACAAAACTGTGCATAGACCAATAACAAGGTCTGAAGTTGAGGCAGCCATTAAGAGCCTACCACACAAAAAAAGGCCAGGTCCAGATGGGTTCACAGCCGAATTCTACCAGCAACTGAATTTTTTTTTTGACACAGTGTCTTACTTTATCACTCAGGCTGGAGTTCAGTGGCATGATCACAGCTCACTGCAACCTTGAATTTCTGGTCTCAATAATCCCCCTGCCTCAGACTCCCAAGTAGCTAGGACCACAGGCATGTGCCACCATGCTAGGCTAATTTTTTCAAGTTTTTGTAGAGACAAAGCCTCACTATGTTGGCCAAGCTGGTCTCAAACTCCTAGGCTTAAGTAATCTTTCTGCCTTGGCCTCCCGAAATACTGGAATTACAGGTGTGTACCACAGTCCTTGGCCTGGATTTACCTCAAGGACAACCAGCTTCCAAGCAGAGCTGCATGGTCACACAAATCCAGTGGCACCATTTGCATAGAACAGATCCGAGCCCTGCTTTTGATCATGAGCCTTAACAGTTTCAGTGGTGTATGCCATTATTTCTAAGGGCACAAATCAACAACTGCAAGCATCACGCAGCTCAATAAGGAGAACATGACTAACATCCCTTAAGGTCCCCCCGTGACTGCCATTATCATCCCTACACCAGTGCCATATTCTTACTTCTAACTCCATAGCTTAATTTGCCTGCTCCATTTTTACTAGAATCATATACTATGTCCTGTTTTACAGATAGATTGTTTTGCTTGGAGTCATCTTTGTGAGATTCAATCATGTTTACTGTGTACTTACAGCTTATTTTCGTTGCTGACCAGTGTTCCAGTGTATGACTGTAACACAATTTATTTATTTACTCTACTTGTGGGACAATGTAAGGACTTGGTTTTCCTCTGAGTGAGGTGGATTGCCACTTGGAGGGATTTGAGCCAGGGGTTCCCCACACAGAAACCACTGGGTTAGTCAACTGCACCCACTTTCCTTCCAACTGCCTCACCTTGGCAAGAGAACTGGTCAGTAAGGATACTTCTTAATTTCTCTCTGTTCTCATTGATGCATTACTAAAATGGAGATCATTAATTTTTACTATTATAACTGATGTATTATTTACATACCATGAAATACATAGAACTTAAATGTCTCATTTGAGTTTTGATAAACATACACACCCTGGTAACTACCACTGAATCAAGAGATCAGGCATTCCATCAACCCCGGAAGATTCCCCATGCCCCTTTCCTGCTAGTCCACATGCTTCACAGACACCCTTTGTTATTTCTCTTTCTGTAGATCAGTTTTATCAGTTCTTGGACATTTTCCAACTAGAATCTCATGGTCTGCATGCTTTTGTGCAGTTTATTTTTCTCAGCATGGGGCTTGTGAGATTGGTCTGGGTCACCATGTATAGTCGTAGCTCATTCATTCTCATTCTTTCGTGAGAATATACCTCCGTGGCTTATGTCATTTAAATGTCGGTAAAATCCATCCTCTGCCTGGGCCATGGTTCTGAGGATCGTTGATCCTGGCCATAGCCCAACCCCTCAGACTTTTTTCTCCTCACCACTCTTCATTGGTCCTAGACCCCCTGCAGCTCTTCTGCTCAGTTACCCAGACCTCTGATCTTGACTTCACCAACTTTGACAATACTTTTGACCTTTCTGACTCCCTGCTTTAGCAATTCTCAGCCTTCATGCCCTGTCTCCCTATGGCAGCATGGTGATGTCTATGAGCCCCATCTCTGCCTAACGTTTTCCAAATTCATTAGATTAAATACATGGGATTGTAAAGGAAACCAATTATGTTGAAGCCAACTACAGAAATGCTTTTAAAAAAAACAAATTTGTGCTGAAACATATGTTCCCTTGTCAGCACATTAAGTAAAAAGCTCTAGCGGGAAGTCTAATGGCAACAAAAATGACAAAGCAGCAGTGATGACCAAATGCTGCTGCAAGACCATGCAGCGGCCGTGATGGGGCATGAAAATCTTCCAGCTCTTCAGTGACAAAGTCTGAGGAAGTGCTAACGCCGCTCTGCTTTGTGGCCTGCATTCATAATTGAAAGAGAAGCAAGGTATCTCTTATAAGTTAGTGAAAATTAAGACGTGGGTTTTTTCATTGAAATTATTAGACCTCCTGAGTTCTATCCTAATGGCCCCCAAAGCAAGAGACTCTTCTCTCTTTCCTCACCAGTCAAATGGAGCTAATGTCTTTCCTCCTCAGGCTGCTGGGAAACATTAGCAACACACAAGTCTGCAGCAGGCACACAGTAGGCACTTAATAAATGTAATGGTGCCTCTCCTCATCCACTCTTAGCTCACACCTGTAGAATAAAGAAAGATAGTAATCTCCAGAATTTTTGGTGAAATAATTGTCTGATTTTTTAATGCAAATTCCAAATTGTGTATCCTCTCAGCCTAAAATATCCTTCAGTGGACTAACATGTACCCTAGGATGCCCATCCTCCCATAAGCCTGCCATAGAAGGGCAGCCTAACATAGGTGAGCATCCCCCCCGCCATGAGCCAGCAAACTTCTGTAGAAGGACAGCCCACCATAGGTGACATCCTCCCAAGGATGAGTGTCCTACTGTAGACAGGCAGCCTACCATAGGTGAGTGTCTTCCCATGGGCCAGCATCCTGCCATAGACTGGCAGCCCACCATAGCTGACATCCTCCCAGGGGCCAGTGTCCTGATATAGACTGGCAGCCCACCATAGGTGAGCATCCTCTCATGGACAAGCATCTTCCCATGAGCGAGCATCCTCATTGTTTACTCACTGAACCCCTAGAAAGTGGCACCAAGTGGATTGCTGCCAAGCTGAGTATTTTTTTCCATTAACCAGTCCATCATTTTAGAAGGCCTCACTCTAATCGGCACCACATGGAAAAAATAAAGCGTCAGCCCAAGTCGTATAATAATCTAAAAACAGAGAGCTGCCCAAGTCCCAAGTGATGTTAGACATGTCCTGTAATAAAAATAGCTACTATGCACAGTTCCTCACCATTTTCCAAAGCTGCTGTGTCCACGCATCACTCTGTCCACTTCTGTATCCCTCCTCTTGGCAAGACAGGCTTCTCCAAACAGGTCGATTGACACAGTCAAGGCCACAGAGGCTGTAAGCATAAGTGAAGATTGGAACTCACTTTTGTTGAGTGCTGGCCACATGCCATGTGCTTTCTTTCATACACAGAAGTTTCTTGAGGCTGTGCCTTAAACTCACACAACTGGGGCTTGGGGGGGTGAATATTTTGCAGCCTTAGTGACAAACTGGTCCCATGCTGTGTGCCAGGGAGAAGCACCTACTAGATGTGGTATACGCTAGGCATTACCACAGTAATACAGTAATATGTTACTGTTTTTAGTCCTTGAAAGCCTGGGAGTTGTGTCCTATCATTATTACTTTTATTTCATAAGAAAACTGAGATGCAGAAAGGATTTTTAATGTGCTCAGAGTCACAAAGGGCGGAAATGTGCTCAGAGTCACAAAGGGCGGAAAAAGACTTGAAGCAAAGCCCATCTAAACCCTAACCCCAGGCTCTTTCACCACATGACCTTGACCTTAATCAGCTCCTCCATGCACACAAGTCCTACATTAGGCCCCACCTGAGAGCAGCCCTACTGTGAGCTCACAGTGCCATTGCTGATAAAAGGAAGCTGGGAAAGGTCAATGGCATGCCAAAGATCACCCAGCTACTAAGCAGCCGAACTGGGATCTGAGCCCAGGCAGTTTCCCTCACAGTGGGTTCTCAGGTACCTCAGTGACTTCCCCTGGAGAAGGTAAGACTTGGGTGGGGGAGGGAGTTCCAGTAAACATTCCCTTGGGGATTCTGAAACACTCACCCAGTGGGCGCTCCCATCTCCCAAACCCCATCACTGTCATTCCAGAGGCCCTGTCACTGCCAAGGTCTACAGTATTTTTGGGGAGTGAATGAACAGAGAATCAAGACTGCAACCACTGTCCAAATGAGGAATTTAAGGCTAAAGCCTACTCATTGTAACTAACTTTACCCAAAGTCAACATGAAATGAATATCAACAACTGTTTCCCTTGTTAGAGTTCAGAATAATTTCTTGAGAAATTTGGAAGTGCAGAGACTTTCTGCAGTGGTGAAAATGTTCTGCACTGCCCAATACAATAGCCTGCGGTTACTGAGTGCTAGAAGTGGGATGGCTGTGATTAAGAAGCTAAAGTTTTCATTTTGTTTCATTCTAATGAATTTAAATTTAAATAGCAACATGTGGTTAGTGGCTACCATCGTGGACAGCCAGGTCTAAGGCACATCTGTAGCTATATCTTAGCAGGAGGAATGCTGAATTGTGCAAACAGAATGGGAAGTGGAGACTTAATAACATCAACTCTATGAAGGGGCGTCAAGAAGATGAGACTGCAAGAAAGGCTGGCTGGTCCATTTTATAGCCTCATGCCTTCCCCGAGCATGACATCCAATTGCAGCATCCCAGAAGTCTAAAGCCAGCCTTGGGAGGGTGCCGATAAGAACTGCTGCTAAGAAATTCTCTTGGATAGTCACTGGGCTAGCTCATTACTTCCACCATCTCATTTAATCACAGGAGGCTGGCCTCCCTAGTCTCAATGTAGGTGAGAAAACAGGATCAGGCAGATAAAGTAAATGGCCCTAACTCCAAAGTCCTAGCCATTTTACTTGGCCCTGAGGCCTGGACCCTCATTCACTTATTGCAAAAGGAGAAAGACTTACAATGTCTGTGCCTTTACAGACACTCTGCAAGCAGCAGGTGGGGGCTGGAATGTCCCTCACAGGCAGTGCAACTGGTGCAATATCTACATTTAGTTGAACATAAGCAATAGTTACAATTAACAAAAAGGTGGCACCACTGCAATATTTAGGGGAAAAGTTAACTTGGATTATACTGGGGCTCTCTTAGTCAAAGTACATGTTCTGAGATTGCACTGGACAAGCAGGATGGACCTCTACTGATCACCAAGAACCATATGATTATGACAGAGGGCAGGAGGGGAGCACTGTAGGAGGGAGGAGAGAGAGGGAATGAGGACTTATGCTGAGATGAATAGCAGTTTATCTCCAGTTTCTGAATATGCTTAGCATTGCATCATAATCTGAATATATGCAGAATTTGAGGCCAGATGGAACACTGGATATAATGTTCAAGTTCCTGAGGTCTGAAGATGTGATCATCTCAATATCTCACAACTAGCCAGGAACTTTGTTCAAGATCAATGCAGGGTTTTCAGTGAAAAGAAACAGGAGAGATATCTCAGCACTCACTCAGTTGCCCACCCACCCCCAGCAAGGAGAGGTTCTTGTCTGTCATATTCACTGGTGTACCCCTAGTGCCTAGAATAGTTCCAGGCATTTAGTAGGCAGGTGATACATATTTTTAATGAATGGGAGGATAAAAATATTTAGCCAGCATCAGCTGGACACAAAGGAAATGTCCAACTGGTGGCAATAGGACCAGTGGGCCAGCCAGGCAAGCGTGGGAAGGAGGCCCAGCCTGGGTTGGAAGGGCTCTGCCTCCTCTCTGTGCTCTCTGGTCCCTCATCCACCCCCACACTGGAACTTGTTCTCAGATGCAGATGAGTTAGGTCTAGAGCAAATACACTTGTTGGAGAACACAGGGCTGCACAGAGAGGTTTGGAGACCAGCTCCCAGGCTGGCCCTGCTGCTTACCACAAAGCACACTCGTGGGGTAGTGGGGTGGAGGAATCAACAGCCATGGCAATTGCCACGTAATGTGCAAGACTGCACAGAAACAGCTTCTGAGGTGGAGTGAGTGGTGAGTCAGGTTTGTGGGTTTCATCAGTATTAATCTTCCCAGAGAAGGAGTCCATTTGAGAAGCAGTTTTCTAAAGAGGCTTTATCAAGAGAGTCAGTGAAGGATGCTCAGCTACAATCACAGGGAAAAATACACCTGACTGTGGCCAGCTGCACCAGCTGTGTGTGGAATGAGCGGAGACAGCCCAGGCACACTGTGACCTGCCCAGCACAGGCTGCCCCCAGCCCCTCTATGTACCCCAAGGAGACTGTTCACTGGGCTCCTTTAAGTCTGTGCCAAAATATGTGAATTTTAACTGTATTTGGAAATAAATGTTAAAACCTGGTATCAATGCCAAAAGCAGCATGGGAGTGAGAGGTCAGCATGTGCTCAGCCCTCTGCCACCTGGGGGACCGTGGACCAGCATTCCTGAGCTACAGTGTCTTCCTGCACAAGTTCATGCCCACCTGACCATGCTACAGGGGAAGGAGAAAACCTCACCACAGCCACCTGCTGGGTGTCCTCATGTGACTGCCACAGAAGCAGTCATTTTAGGCACTTGAGAAAGAGTGGCTGTCATTGTTACTATTTTGATTATTCTATCAAAACAATCACAGCTTCATAACTTTTTTTTTTTTTGAGATGGAGTCTCTCTCTGTTGCCCAGGCTGAAGGGCAGTGGCATGATCTTGGCTGACTGCAACCTCTGCCTCCTGGGTTCAAGTGATTCTTCTGCATCAGCCTCCTGAGTAGTTGGGATTATAGGCATGCACCACCATACCCGGCAAATTTTTATATTTTTAGTAGAGATGGGGTTTCAACATGTTGGTCAGGCTGGTCTTGAACCCCTGACCTTGTGATCCACGTCTTGGCCTTCCAAAGTGCTGTGATTACAGGCATGAGCCACCGTGCCTAGCCTAAGAAGAACTTTTAAACCTCTAGAAAGCATCCTTCATTTTCTGCAGCAAATGCGCTCCAGATCATGGCCTGAGAGCTAACACCCTGTGACTATTTTAAATATTTCTGCAGAGCCTCTTTTTGTTCCACCACCAACCTCCTCCGATTTAAGCTTCTTCTAAATAGACAGTTCCTGAGCATGTATCTCCTTTATGCTCTAAAATAAGAATTACTTATTCCTTTTCTTCTCATAAATGCAATACATGGTCACTGTAGGAAAATCCAAACACAAGTGAGCAAAAAAATAGAGAAATAAACATCTGGAAAATACTGTTCCTATGCTCTCCCAATGCCATGATGCCATCCAAAAACCTTACCTGTGAGGAGAAAATGCTGTCCTTTCTCTACCAAGTTCACTGCCTCTGGAATTCACAGCATTCTTTTCATTTGATTTCATAGTAACAACATTCCTGGAAGAATCCAGCCACATGTCTCCTCTCTCAGGGGATCCAGCTCCTGTGCAGAAAGCAGTTCTCATGGCAGGGCAGGATCAGGAAGTTTTTCTAGCTGGCGGTTTCTCCATGGTGCTGAAAAAGCCAGACTCCCCAGGGGTGGCCAGCATGGCCTCTGACCTCCAGGCACAGCCCAGCATCCAAGGCTTCTAGGAAAATGTGTGATTCTTAATGCAAGTTTGTGTGTTTGTCCTTACTCCCACCTGTCTTTCAGCTTTCCAAGGTGCATGGAATATTTATTTCGGCCACCCTCCATCTCTCCCTCACACCCTCTCTCACAAATGCACAACACTCATTCTCAAGACCTTTAGCCTGGGCAATCGGTGGCCTGTGTTCTGGTTTCCTCTTGTCAGCCTCATTGTCCTTTCCTTTCTCATGGTCTTAGTCTCTAAGGCCTTCCCCATGACTGTGGGGCTCCAGGGAGAAACAGATACAACAACCGCCATGGAAGATTCACACAGACAGGAACACACTAGCTCTTGTTTTTCTACTAATGAAGCTCCTTCTTGGGACTTGAATCCCAGGCTCCTCTGCCATGCCCTTAATGTCAAAGCAGTCTCCAGTCTAGGTCTATCTTCATAAAAACTTCTTAAGGGTTTTTAAAGAAAGCAAAAGAAGTGAGAGTAACTGAGCCCACAAGTTAGAATGAGGCCTGTATTCCATATCACCAACGATGACATGAATATAGTCAACAGGCCTCAGACACTGTGCAGAGGTATGTGGTTGTCCACTTCCAATTACTCTTCTCTAGACAGATAATGCCTGTTTTAGGTTGGGTTGCCTGGAAGCAAAGCCTGAGATTGGGTTTGAGTTTATGTGCTTTATTAATGGAGGGATTTTCAGGGAGAACTGTAAGGGAGTGAGGGATTTGAGAGGGGAAGAAGCATCCCAGAAAGGATATGGAACCAGGTATGTGCTTGTGGCCTGATCCAACCAGGGGCTTTGGAGTATCAACACCACCACACAGTTGTCCCACTTGGGGGCAGGACCACTGGTTTTATGTGTTCCTTTTTCAGCCAGGTTTCCATAGACCCTGAGGGTGATTCTTCAGAGACACAGGCAGCAGACCACAGTTAGCATCCAGTGCTCACAGCAGCTGGGGTGGTGCACAGCCCAGGGAAGGGGACCTGAACTGCCACCATCTAACAAAACACCCTTAGCCATTGTGTGCCTGAAGGTCATCTCAGGTTTGGTCCAGTCCACATTTCTCTCCTTTCATTATAAGAGATCATCCTAGCAGTAGAACAACTCTTTTCATGTAATGAAAGACCTTATAGTTAATTCACAGAAACTTCATGTGTGGTGGGCTGTGGTCTGATTTCAAACAAAAGTGGCTGTTTCCTCTCTGATTCTTAGCCAAATGAAGAAATGTCTTCTGTTTTCTCCAAGGGCAGCAATGCCATTTTTCTACCAGAGTTTCTACAAATTGACTTGTAAAGGGTCTGTCACTATGACTCCAGTCCCCAAGGGTCCTGGGTGCAAATTGGGACAGAAACCAAATTTTCTTAGAATTCAGCTGGTGATTTGAATCCTTAAGATAACAGTGAGTACTGCATTTTACAAATGATTAGTAACATTTCATAATATCTAGAATGGTTGCTACTCAGAGTTACAGTCTGGTTGTTGGCTTGTGAAAAATTATAGGAAGTCCTAGGCTACAGGATAGAAAAGGGTCAAATTCAACACAGAACTCAGAGCCAGGGTCTCTCTTCCTATTATCATTTTCTGTTGCCTGCAACTGTGCTTCTCAGAGACTCCCAAAGCCCCTCTGACTCAACGCTGGAAGGAAAGCTCGATTCTAGCCTGCCTGCTTGTGCATAGAAACCCTGTGGTAGAATGTGATGTTTCCCTCCTATCTTGAGGTTCTGAATAAATATTTCCAAGACCTCCAGAGAGGTAGCCAGAAAATCTGCAGAACAAAGCTACAGTTTCCCCAGCTGCTTTGCCTAGAGCCTGTAAGCCAGGCAACAACTGAATGCCCTTGAAACAGAAGCCCAAGAGACTCTCCGCCTGTTGCTGTTCTTATCAAATTCAAATTCAACATGAATAAACAAATTAGACCTGCATTGTCTGGTACAGAAGCCACCATTCATGTGTGGTTATATCATAACATATTAGATTAATTAAAACTGAATAAAATAAATAAAAAATATATTTCTTCACTCACATGATCCATATTTCAATTGCTCATTAGCCTCATGTAGCCAATGGCTACCATGCTAGAGATTATATACATAGAACATTTCCATTATCATACAGGATCCTTTTGGCCAGGGGTGGCCTAGACATTTGTAAATATACTATGTATAGGAGTATGTATGGATGTACACATATAGACACATTTTATATATGTGTATGTACATATACAATGTATATGTATGATAATTTATCCTGCTAGCAGCTGCTCAGGGCAGGAATTAATAGCTCAGATCATGCAAATACCTGCCCACAAGTGGGCTTTCAGTCTGAGACTCTGCACTACCCTACACAGCTGTCCACCAGTGAACAAGCCATTTTTGTCATTTATTACCTTACCTGTTTCTGACCTTGTTCTGAATAAATAGCATCTTCTTTGATAAATCCAGGTTGTAGCCCCTCATTACCCCAAACTCGAAAGTTGGCTTAATGCTTGCTTGCCACAAAAGTGGATGGTTTCTCCAGGTCCTGGGAACAGAAAGACCACCCCCATCATCACTTGATTCCCATATCTGCTGGACACTCGATACACCATTCAACATCAGCATCCGGGGCTGGGAGAGGGGACCATAGCAGAACTCCATGAAACTGTTTAAGTATATATTTGTAAAGTTTCTCCAGAGAGTATTGATGAACTGCACTGTATGTTTCAGCAAGCCCTCCCAGGTTCATGGCCTTGCTTCCTAGGGCAATGCAGAACCAAGGCTGGACTCTGAGCTGGATGTGCAGTCAGTGTCTTTTTGTAGATATATTCTACAAGCTGTGTGTTTAAAAATATCCACTGTCTTATGCTCCAAAATAAAAGCCATGCTGAGGAAGAATATTTTCAGAGGCAATGGGCTAGGGAAGAGGGACCAGTACCATGTGCCAAGCACTGTGCCTGGTGCTTTGTACATGGTCTTATTTAACCACACAAGACACACCCACAATGACAGTGAAACTTTGAGTACTTAAATAACCTGCCCAAGTTCTCATAAGCAGTAAATATAGAAGCAGAATTCTAATCTAAATGGGTTTATTTTCAAAGTCTGCAGTCTTTCTATTACACCATGTAATCCTCAAATGCAATTTCCTTTTTTCCTTCTTTCTAGTGCAAGAACTTTGAGCTTCTCACTCTCCAAGGAGGGCATCTCCAGAAAGGAGACTGGTTATAAAGACAGTCTAGAGAGTACTTAGGCTGAACCCCACTCCAACTCTGTGGCCAAAGAGACCCCCAAAGTCTTCTGATTATTCATTGAACTGTCTTTCACTAGCATTAATTTACCCATTTTCAGCTTTTCTTAATGGTAGTAATAGCAGTAACATTAGCAATAGCTTATATTTATCAAGGTACTTACTTAGCACTGTGAAAGAAAAGCATTGTGAGTTTCTGCCTCAGTGTGGGTTGTCCCAAAAGTCCAACCTGTGACAAGACTTGGGCGCTGACTGTTTTTTTTATTTTTGTTTGTGTTTTTTTTGAGATGGAGTCTTGCTCTGTGGCTACGCTGGAGTGCAGTGAATCACAGCTCACTGCAACCTCTGCCTCTCAGGTTCAAGTGATTCTCCTGCCTCAGCCTCCAAGTAGCTAGGATTACAGGTGCACATCACCATACCCAACTAATTTTTGTGTTTTTAGTAAAGATAGGGTTTCACCGTGTTGGCCAGAATAGTCTCAATCTCTTGACCTCGTCATTCACCTGCCTTGGTCCCCCAAAGTGCTGGGATTACAGGTGTCAGCCACCATGCCTGGCCCAGTCCTGTCAATTTTTGAGAAATGATCCCAGGTAACATATGTGAGGAAGTAGGGATGTAAAATAAGGGAAGAGGAGAAAAGCCAACAAAGAATGCATTAATGAGCGAGTTGCCACTGTGGGAGACTGAGTTCAATCCCACTAGGGACACTGAGTTGTCACACTGAGCAATGGAGAAGCTGGTGTAAAAACCTGTCAATTGTTGGGGGAGTTTCCCCTTAGAGGTTAAATCCCTGACACTTTTGGGCCATCCTGCACACAGGCTGCACAGGCTTCTGTGGAGGTGGGAGAAAGCCCAGGGGGGAACATGAGGAGATTCTCGTTACTGAGATGGAAGTAGTGGAGGTACAAGGAAGCTTCAGCTGCAGGTGAACTCAGAGGGGCTTAGGAGACTCGGGAAAGGCATCACAGCTTCTGCTACATTCTCCTTCCACACGGAAGGTTCCAAGCATAAGTAACTTGCTCACAGCTGGGTGCAGTGGCTCACACCTGTAATTCTAGGCCAAGACAGGCAGATCACTTGAGGTCAGGAGTTCAAGACCAGCCTGGCCAACATGGTGAAACTCTGTCTCTACTAAAAATACAAAAATTAGCCAGGATTGGTGGCACATGCCTGTAATGCTGGCTGCTGGGGAAGCTGAGGAAGGAGACTCACTTGAACCCAATAGGTGGAGATTGCAGTGAGCTGAGATCACACCACTGCACTGCAGCTTGGGCAACAGAGTGAGACCCTGTCTCTAAAGAAAAAAAAAGATATAAGTAACTTACTCAGGCTCACACATCCAGTGTGGGAATTAAACCCAGGTCTGTTTGATCAACCCCAAAGCCCTTGCTCTTTCTGCTATCTGAAGCTGCCCCCAAAATCCCTCATAAGGAGCATCCACCATTGCTTATCCTATCCCCTCTCCACTCTGCCCTCAGGAAAATACCATCCAATGGCAAGTTGGTGCTGACACTTACAACCAACGCCTGTGAGGGGAAGGAAAATTTTGTCCACTATCTGAGCATGTCCAGCCTGTCATCACAGTCAACGCAACAAGGAGAGGAGAACTGAACATCAACATGACCTCCCTCATGGACACCAAGGCCATTTTGCTGAGCTGGTGTCCAAGGGATGATGACTCCAAGGTAGGATTGGACAAGTGGCCTTTCATGACCACCTACACGTAGGGGGAAGACGCCAGAGGCACCTAGACCCTGGAACTGGGGTTTGTCGGCAGCACCTCGCAGAAGCAGGTGCTGATGGAGTGGACCCTGATGCTGCACAGCACTCAGAGCACCCCGTACATCCAACAGGTGGTGCAGGATTACCAGTCCAAGCTGGCCATGTCAAGAAAGAGGAGCTGGAGGAAGAGCTGGACGAAGCCATGGAGAGAAGCCTGAAAAGCATCCTTGGCAAGAACTAGCACTGCTTATCCACCTCCCCAACATCCTCCCTTCCTGCCTCCACCTCTCTACTTGCTCCACATTTCAGGCAGGCACTCTAGCAACCCCATCTCCCATATAGGCAATTCCATCTCCTTAGTCTGAAGCTTTGCTCACTGTCAATGATTATGTTCCTTACAATGGAAGCAATCTTTTTTACTCTATGCTTCAAATATAGTGTTCCCAACAACGTCCATGTCCTATGTGTGACTCTAAATTCTTCATTTCCGTCATTCAAATGGGTGATATTCTGAAAACAAAACTGGGAAAGCTTTTCCCTCAGTTTTTTTTTTTATTTCTGAGAAGATAAGAGAACGCATTTTAAAAGCCACATACAGTGACTCCAGGAACTATTGTCCATGGTCTCAAATGAGGAGCTGTTACATAACAAGAAAATCAAAGCTGTGGACAGGGGGTGAGCTCCACAGCTCTGAGATACAGGAGATACTGTGTTGTTGATCCTTTGGGGAGTGATGTTTTGTATTTAATGAGATTTGCCGGGGACATAGGTTAAGGTGGTATGATTCAAAAGATGCCATTCATAGAGAGCCCTAGTCACTGCACAGGGAAAGAGATCCAGGATGCATTAGTGCTGGACATTTTACTACCAACGCCAAGATAGTTCACTCTACTCAGCCAACATGATGAATTTGAAACTTACAGAGCGTGGCTGTGCTCTCACCAGCTGCTGCTCTAAGTTATGTTAAAATCCACCAGAGCAGCTCAAATTTTTCTCAGTTTGTATAGCATTCATCCCAGCCCAAATTTTCTGGGGCTCCTCACATAGCTATCCAAAAGAGAAAAAAATGAAGACAAGCCTGGTAACACATCTTGTGATGAGTAGTTTATTAGCTTTTCAAACAAGAATGTCCCTTTTCCTAAGTCACTTTGTGGTTTCTTAATGTGATCTGAGTGAGAGGACAGAGGAGTTTTTTCTTTATAGTTTTACACACATAGAGGTGGACTTTGATTTCCAAATAATATAATGGGAGAGAAATCTCGTACTCCCCCACATTTGGATGTCATTGACATGTTGGGAAAATGGCCTCTGCTCTGGAAGAGTCATGGGAGGTTGAAGGGGCACATTTGAAGCTTCAAGCACTATCTTCACATGGTTCTCCAGTTGTATGGAGCCTCTTCTGCCAAGAGAGGACCATGAAACTCATCCCAGAAGAACCTGAGGTCTGAAGGAGGCAAGAGAAGACCTCTGTTAGGAAAGCACACTGTTACCTTCTTGGCAACTAAGCAATCCATGAGACCATTTTAACATGCAACCCAAAGGTTATGGTCAATCCCAAAAGTCACTATTTCATTCCCAACTAGACATCCCAAGTGACCCGTTGTCACTTTGTTTACCTACCCAGAGATTGGTTTCTCATCCCCAACCCAAGGCATACCCGTTTTCAAGAAATGCTTTGTCTTCAGCCTCTGTGCTCCCATGGGAAGGGAGATGGCTTCAACAGTGCGCCTTTATCATCGCAGTTGCTAGGTGAGAGAGTCTGAGCGGGTTCCATTGGTTTCTCCGCTCTGGGTCTCAAAAGGTAGAAAGAAGGATGCTGGCCAGCCTGGGCCCTTGTCCGGAGGTTCTTGGGGGACAATTTGCTTCCAGTCTCATTTAAGTTCTTGGCAGGAGTGAGGACCCTGTTTCTTTGCTGGCCGCTGGCCATGAGTGGCTGTCAGGGCCGCCTGTGCTCCTTGGCTTCAGGCCCCTCCATGTTCAGAGCCCAAAGCCTGCCCTGAACCCTCTTCCTGCCTCTCATCTCATTGACTTTGACTTACTCATTTTTCTGACTTCTGTGTTTAGGGCTCCTGTGATTGCGGATAATCTTGAAAAAACTCCTTTTCTTAAAAAAGGGTAACTGATTAAGAACCTGAATTATATCTGCAAAGTCCCTTTTGCCATGTAACATATTCACAGGGGTCACAATAAGAGGCAAAAATCATGGAGGCCAAAATTCTGCCTCCTTAGCTCTGAGGAAAACCCAGACGTGGCTGGGCACTCCCAGGAGCTCCTGACTCAGTGGACTTGGGGTGTGGCTGCGTGTTGGGGTGTCCTGGTGATGATGCTGCTGCCGGTCCAAGAGCCACATTGAGAACCACAGGGCAGGGGCTGGCCCCAGGGCAGACAGAGAGCTCCACCAGGTTCCCCTGCATCCTAGGAGAGGGCCTCATTCCAAAAGTTTGTGTCTTTGCTGGTTTTAAAGGTCCTAGTGGCTTCCCAGTGTAGCAGCTAAGCTAGAGCTCAAGGAAGATGTACCCACACAACTCCGGGCAAGGCCCACACTGTGGCCGGGACTCAGTGGAGGACAGGCCGTGGGAGAGCGTCTGGTCACCCCTGGCCAGTGGCAGTGGGTTCCACCTATGGTTAGGGCGACCGAAGCTTCCTGAACCCTCCACAGCAGGGTTCCTCAGGGCGAGGTCCCCGTCCCAGCAGTGGCGGCACCATCTGGTGTCTTGTCTGCAATGCAAATTCATGGACACCCAGAGCACTGACCCAGGAGCTCTGGAGCGGGCCAGCGGGCCTCTTTTTCACAAGCCCTGCAGGTGGCTCTTTGGGCTCGGACTGAGAGATGCTGGGTGGAGGATGGGAGGACAGTGCTGAGCTTGGAGGTGGAAGCCTCTCCTTCAAGTAAGTGCACGTAGACCCTAAAGATTTCAGGAGAAAGCCCTTCGGGTAGGCTGAGAGGAAACGACAGGTAATACTGGCTCCGTAAATTGCATGGACTGAGTTTCTGTGATAGGGAAGTAAAGAAGGTCACTTTTTTTAAAATTGCATTTTAGGTTTTGGGGTACATGTGCAGAACATGCAAGATAGTTGCATAGGTAAACACATTTGCTGCCTTCCTCCCATTCACCCACATGTGGCATTTCTCCCCAGGCTATCCCTCCCCATCTCCCCCTCTGCTGTCCCTCCCCTATTCCCCCCAATAGACCCCAATGTGTAGTACTCCCTTCCCTGTGTCCATGTGTTCTCATTTTTGATCACCCACCTATGAGCGAGAACACGCCGTATTTCATTTTCTGTTCTTGTGTCAGTTTGCTAAGAATGATGTCCTCCAATTCATCCATGTCCCTAAAGAGGACACGAACTCATCGTTTTAGAGCTGCATAATATTCCATGGTGTATATGTGCCACATTTTCCCAGTCCAGTCTATCATGGATGGGCATTTGGGTTGGTTCCAGGTCCTTGCTATTGTAAACAGTGATGCAATGAACATTCGTGTGCATGTGTCCTTATAGTAGAATGATTTATAATCCTTTGGGTATATAACCAGAAATGGGATTGCTGGGTCAAATGGAATTTCTATTTCTAGGTCCTTGAGGAATTGCCACACTGTCTTCCACAATGGTTGAACTAATTTATACTCCCACCAGCAGTGTAAAAGTGTACCTATTTCTCCGCATCCTCTCCAGCATCTGTTGTCTCCAGATTTTTTAATGAACGCCATTCTAACTGGCGTGAGATGGTATCTCAATGTGGTTTTGATTTGCATCTCTCTAATGACCAGTGATGATGAGCATTTTTTCATATGTTTGTTGGCCTCTTGTATGTCTTCTTTTGT
>JAPYYA010000124.1:0-21371 GCA_028533165.1 Leontopithecus rosalia | reverse complement strand
ATAAATAGGAGAAAAGAAAAATAAAAACACATCACAACTGCAGAGAAGCCAATGTATTTGCATAGCATAAATAATTTCCATTAAGGTAGTTTAAACCTGGCAACTGAAGGGGTTGCATGGCCGACTCACTGGGCATGTGAATGTGATACCCACAAATACCCTTACCCTGGAAGAATGGGAGGTTGGCAGAGAGCCTGATGGGCCACCCATGTGAAGAACACAATAGCGCAACAACAGATATGCTGCGAACAGCCACAGCTCAGCCTCCTCCCCACCCTGACTCCTATTAAAGAAAGAAGGGTCATTTCCTTGCCAAATTAGATTAAACCGTACTGCCTTGTTTCCATTCATCAGTCTTTTTTTTCCTGCCTGCTGTATCTTTCCCATATCTGAACTGCTGTTCTCTCTACCTATTGAAATCCTTCTCATCCTTCATAGTCCAGGTTGAATAAACCCTCCATTCTAACTTAATAGATAGATCATCATAGTCAAATGGAACCTGTCCCTACCTTAAACCCTGTGGCACTTGGTTTGAGGAACTTTTACAGAAATTTTGACTTGTGGTTTACTTATTCATGTGTGTGCCATAGCTACAGTATAGACTCAAATCAATTTGATTACAGAAACAATAATTTTTTAATCTATGTCAGGTGTACATTGCGGAGATCATAGTACATTACTTTGCATCTGGTGGGTACTTTGCATAAAATTATTGTAGAAATGAGTGAATGATTCAGTCTATGATTATTAATATCTCTAAGCTTTTGCTCATGCTATCCTCTCCCTTCCTGGAAAACCCTCCCCACCTCAAGGGTTACTTCCTCCAAGAAACATTCCTGGATCTCCCAGCTGCTGGCTCCTACAGCACTCTGGGCAAACCTCTACCTTATCACCACCACCACCACCATGTATCAAAATTATGATCCATTTCACCCACTTATTAATA
The DNA here is from genome assembly GCA_028533165.1 of Leontopithecus rosalia. Classification (NCBI taxonomy): domain Eukaryota; kingdom Metazoa; phylum Chordata; class Mammalia; order Primates; family Cebidae; genus Leontopithecus; species Leontopithecus rosalia. Next base: position 20,425 of record JAPYYA010000124.1, on the reverse strand, counting down.
AGCTTCAAGAAGCCAAAGATTTTCTCCTTCTAATCCATATCTTACTGCCATCTAGCCCAATGTTTGGTAAGCTTGTGCAGTTCATAAATGTTTGTCAGATAGAATGATCTATTCAGAAGTTTCTGGAAGTGTTATCCTTTCCACAGAGGGCCTGGTTTATTTAGTTTGTGTTCCTAGTAGGAAATGCCAAAACTGTCCTGAGGTCTCATTCCCAGAGAAAATCAGCATGAACAAACTTCCCACCCCAACTTTCCTCATGGCTGAAGGAAGGAGCAGGACCAGATGTTCTCTAGGGTCCCTTAGTGCTCCAGGATCCTTAGGTTCCAGGGAATTCCCCGTCAGAATAAAATTGTTGGGAGCAGAAGAGACCAGTATGGCCTCTTCGCAGCAGGTCTCTAGATGGACCCCAACCTCTGGAAGGGCTGGGCCAAGAAAAAGAATTCACCACTTCAGGGTCTCACACCTTCCTCTCCTCCAGCACATTTCTCTCTCCCTTTGCCTCACCTTCACTTTTTCTGCTTCCTTTCTGCCAGCCTCTCCCCTTCTCTTTCTTTCTTATCTGTTTCTCTTCTCCTACATACCCGACCACACCTTCCCAGTATCGCTGCTGCCTTTTCACTCACCCACTCACTCACTCACTTTTGCATCTCGCCAGTCAGATTCGCCATCCTTCTACAGTCCCCTGCATTTATACTGCTTCCCTCCCACACCCGAACGTCTTGCTCGCTTTCTCCCTCTTCTCGATATCCCGCGAGTGAGAGCCTCCTCTGGACGCCAAGACAGGAGGGGCTGCCCTGGGTCATGGCACCGCCCCGCGGTGGGTGTGTGAAGGTCAGGGTGGCGGTGACTCGGCGCCAGTGGAGGGAAGGAAGCTAGGTCCCGGGGAGAAGGAAGCAAGCTGAACGCTAGGCTACTAGGATCCTACTCCCCCAAGCTCCCGCCACCCGGCCAGGCGCACACAGGGCACAGGCGGCAGGTAGGCGGCTTGGAGAGGCTGTCAGAGAATCTGGTGCGCCAGGCTCTACCTCAAGGAGCTCAAGACCATCAGGCAGAACCAGCAGAGCCTCGCCAGGAACGGTTACTCGAGCCTGTAATCCCAACACTTTGGGAGACCTAGGAGGGTGGATCACGAGGTCGAGAGAGCGAGACCATCCTGGCCAACATGGTGAAACCCCGTCTCTACTAAAAATACGAAAATTAGCTGGTAGTGGTGGCACGCGCCTGTAGTCTCAGCAACTCGGGAGACTGAGGCAGAAGAATCGCTTGAACCTGGGACGCAGAGGTTACAGTGAGCTGAGGTCGTGCCACTGCACTGCAGCCTGGCAACAGAATGAGACTCTGTCAAAAGAAAAAATAAAAAGAACCAAAATGAACCAGCAAAGCCTTGTCCACACCCAGCTCCAGAGCATCCACAAGCTGGAGCGGCGGCTGGATGAGCCCAGCGCGGAGAATCGCTGCTTGTGGGAGCACCAGCAGCTGCTGCAAGCGTAGCCTCCGCCAGGATTCCTTACCTGGTGCTCTTCCGGCTGCCGGCCTCCTAGGCACCGCTGCCGCCACTGCCGGGGCCCAGGAACCTCTTCAGCACTACGGACAGCGCTCATTCGCCCAGTCACAGTCGGCGCCTCAGCCGGCATCGTTTCAGGACCACGGACAGCTCCTGGCGCAACCCCAGCCGGGCCCTGGCGGCAGGGCTCACACACCACAGGCGCTCCATCAGCACCTGGGGACACTTGGAGCCAAGGCCAACAATGAGAAGAAAGGTCCCCCGGATTGCCATGCTGCCCCCGGAGCCCCTCTTCAGCAAGAATCTCCCTCGCCGTCGCCAAAAGCGTCCCGAGCAGCAGACCTGAGTGAGCAGGGAGGAGCAGATGGGCACTGCAATGGTGGGAGTGAGGGAAGCAAGCGGGTGTGAGGGGACAGAGAAATCGGGTGCGTAGGAATCTAAAGGACCTGGGTGATGTGGTGTGAAGGGGTGAGAAGATGTTTGGGGGCAGAAGCCTGACAGGGAGATTTGTGGGGAAAGGGGAAAATATCAGTGTTTGAATAGGTTTGGGGGCATGTTGGAGCAAAAAGGAGTAACCAGATCATCGGTAGGGGCAAAGGAGGAAAGAAATTGGACATTTAAGCGATTGGGGATACTGAAACCTGGCAGCATTTAAAGGGGATAGACTGGGAGGAAGTTAGAGTGAAAATCAAACTGAAGAAAATAGAACCATTGAAATGATTTTTAAGTTAGAAAAAATTTGGAAGAGACTTTAAGTAGTAAGAGTATTTGAATGGAGAGTGGGATATGAAAATATCAGAAGCTTGGAGGCATGTGAAGAGCTCTAAAAAGGCTTCAGCCAAAAAAGATACTGGGTAGGGGGGAATTCAGAAAGTGGGAGACAAAGCTGAAAAGGAGGAGTGATATGGGAAAGCAGAGGAGCTGGAGGCAGAGGAAGAGAAAACAGGGCTCTGTGCAGTGGTAGTCACAGCCAAGAGTGGCTCATTTGGGGAAGCTTTCTCTGGTCTGACCCAAGTGAGCACCTTTCTTCTGAGCACCACCCAAAGTGGGGTGCTCACTTCGAAGTGAGCTGAAGGGGTTAAAAAGACTCAGTGAGACATAGATTTGACACATTCCCATCATGCACCGACACACCACATGGAATGAAACCTCATGTCCTGTACCCACCTTATGTGCATTTATTGCACCCTGGTGAATCCTACTCTCCTTTAATCTGTGTATTTTATTTAAAAATCAATTTACAATCCCTATGGGGTCAGCCTTCAGTCCAAGAAGCACTGTCGCATTCCAATCCCATTTTCCAGACAAGACCACAGACTCACTAGTCCACAGGGCGACCCCACACCTCAGAGGTGTGAGGGTGACCTCACACCTGTTCCCAGCACAGGACAGAGACTTAAAGTACTTATAGCTGTGCAAGAACTCTGGTTGAGCAAAAATCACACATGCTTATGCCTGCAAGCCTTATTCTCATTCTCAGCCAGGTAAGCCTCCCTATCATATTTTTTTTCTTTTGCATATCACCCCCACTCTTGCAGCACACTTCTGTTTGTTTGATCTTGTGCATGGTACCCATTAAAGTCAACCTGCTCTCAACCTTCTCTGAAACCTGTACCTCTCAGGGTTGTACCACTCTGGGGCGATTAGTGAGAAACTGTCTGTATTATCTTCCTCTTCTGAGACCCTCCTAGTTTCCTAGTTTGTAGTATCTCTTTGAGGATAGAGACCAGCTTCTTCATGACATAGTAGAGTGCCTGAGTGTATCAAGAACTCTAGAAGGACTAAAATATGTTAAAATATAGGCTTTTTCATTTCTAAGGTAGATGGTCATGTATTAATTTGTACTCCCTAAAAATCAATTTAGAGAATATCATCTCATAAGGAACATCAAATATTTCTCTTGGTTTTATAATGGCTATGTTTCATTGAGTCAAAAAAAATAGTTCTGCCACTCCATTGCCCCATTTTCTGTCAGGGACACAGAGGCACAGGACAGTTGAATAATCTGTCAAGTGTCGCTGGTTGGGACTATTTCCAAGATTTTTCTTACTCACTAGATTCTTCTTTCTATGCCAGAGGAAAAGGAGGCATCTCTGCTAATTCTCCCACCCAGTTCCTGAGAAAAAAGTACCGGGACCCCTGGAAGCCACATGCTGTGTTGGCCTGGTTGCTGCTCCCCAGTTCTCCCCGGGGTGAAGGGCCTGGTGCCCCTTCCCATCACCTCCAGCCACACCTCTCCTGTCTTCAGAAGCCTGCAAGGCTAGTCCTTCCTCACTCTAAAGTCCTTTCAGAAAAACTTCTGAAACAGTGTGTCTCAAACTGCTATAAAGTCATAAAGATGTTTCACAAGAGATCCCCTAAATATATACAGATATTGGCAATTAAGCAAGTGCTGCACAACATACTAATTACCTTTGTGAAACATGATGCACTCTCATAGTTTCTATTGTGATTGCTGTGCTGTGCTGTGCTATGCTATGCTATGCTATGCTATGCTATGCTGTGCTGTGCTGTGCTATGCTATTCTATTCTTTTAAGAGCCCTTTATAACTGACCAAGTGGATGTCACAACTTTCTAAAGAATCTAAGTCTGCAGCTAAAATACTCCAAAAATTCCAGCAAGACAAAACCTCAGGCCTAGATTTGCCACCAGTGCCCTCTTCTGGGCAGCTTTATTATAAGTCATGTCTTATAACATTATTTAATTGTTATAAACATTGTTTAATTCTCAACATCTGTGTGTGTGCACTTGAGTCTCACCAGAAAATAGATGATTTATGTCTCTTGGTTACAACCTAAAGGATTTAAGAAGCAACGTTTAGAAATGTTCTGGTGAATAAAAGCCTAGCTAAAAAGGGCATTGTGTATATGTGTGTGTGAGAGAGATAGAAAGGCTCTCATCAGAGGCTGTGCAGATTTTTCTCTGTGATCTCCTCTCTTCCTGCAAATCAGCCAGAGGTGGGATCTCAGGGACCTGTCCCTGCCTCCCCAAAGCCATCCCCACATGAGGCCAGCCTGGGAAGAGGACAGCAGAGCTCACATCTCTGTGCAGAAGAGGCTGGGTTCAGTGCAGGCCTGTGTCTTTATTCATCTTCACTTCATAAGTCTTGTCCTGAGACCCTCCTCCTCACACACCATGGTTGCCTGGCTCCCCCAGGAAAGAACCTACGATGTTCAAGATGGAGAAAATCATTAGGCACCACCAACCCCACACCCCCACACTTCGCTCAGCACACATGCATGCATTATTCATGTACACACATGTATATATGTGCACAAACATGTGCACATACACACACATATACACACGTGAACATGCATGCAGTTTCTGTGGCCTCATTCTCCTGCGATGGCCGATGAAGCCACGGAGGCATGGAAGTGTTTAGATTAGGGAGAGGGTTCCATGTGGGAGAACATGTGGTGCTGGATCCAAGGAGATCTGAGTCCTGACCCCAAGTCACTTACCCTCTGGCCCAAGTCACTTAGCTCACTCCATTCCTCAGTTTCCCTTTCTATGAAATTGGAATGACATAGGCCCTGCCCAACTCAGAAGCCTGTTGTGAATCACAAATAAAGCACAGATGAGACGTTGCTCTGAGGGTGGAAAGAGCCAGCTTTGGCTGAAGGGTCCTGGGCTGTGCCATAAAGAACAGGGTGGGCCCGTGAGAAGACTGTCCCCCCTCCGCCCCCAGCTGGGATAGCTAGGCCTTTGGGAATTTGTTTGACACATGTTAGATATCCCTGGCATCCTATTTTGATGGTGCCCTTGATTCTGGCAGCTGCTTCCTGGAGTAAAGACACAGAGAGCCTGAGCAGAGGTTAGTGAGCCTGAGTCCTTGCTGAGTCTGAATCCCTCCTAAGCTCCAGACTCTTCCACACTGAGATGTGCCTTTCCTGCTGGGACAGAGTCTTCTGGTCACAGGGCCATGTCTTCTTTAGCTCTAAGCCACATGCTCTTCTTTTCCTGTCTGTGCTCAGCTCAGTGCCTCCCTCTGTCTTACTGCCTACAGACCCTGCATGCCCCGCCCACTCTATCCTCAGAACCCTGAGGGCATCAGTGAAAAATCCCAGTCCATCCTTTCTGTACTGAGTGCTGGATCAGTGCCCCTGGCTTTCAGCATCTCAGACAGGGTAGGGGAAGTTCTCTCAGGGAGGCCTGCAAATTGCTACCCGCCCTGCAGAGGGGAAAGAAAGATGAGAGGTGGGAACTCAAAGTGGATTGGGAGGAGATGGAGGTGGAATGGGCTTTGGAGAGGTCTGGGGGGATGAACTGGAGATGCAGAGTGTCAGCAGGCAGGCAACAGCAGGGCACAGGACGTGCTGGCTTATCCTCAGCACAAGCAACACCAGTGCCTGAGCTGTCTTTAACTTTGAGCTGCAACAAGGAGGACAAGGCCCAGGAACAGGAATGCGGGCTACACTTGTCTTCAATAAGCTGAATCTTGGCACCCTGTGTGTTGTGTGTCCCAACTGCAGCAGGCAGAGGGAACCAACACTTCATGAGCACTGACTGTGTGCTGGGCACTGTGCTGGGTGTGTTGTGTGTTTTGCTTCACAAAGAGATGCATCTGTGGGGACAAGAAAATCCCCTGGTGTCTCCTCCCCCAGGTCCTCTAAACATCCCTCTCCTCTTATGTCATAGAGAACAAAGCTTCACAGGAAAATGCCCTTAGAGGGTGAGGAATCAATTCACCCTGAGCTGCTAAAGATGGACTTGGAGCCCTCCTTAAGCAGAGGCTTTGGTGAGGCCAGCATGGGAGAGAGCAATGTGGGGACCAAGTCAGGACTTCTCTGGAATGAGGGTCTCCTGACCTACTTTCAGGCAAGTCAAGAATTCCTTTCTGACCATGCTTCATGGGAGAAAGGGTCAGAGAGTGACCTTCCTGCTGCTGCCATTTTCTCCATTTCCTTCCATAAAATACTCAGCAGGCCAAGGGGCCACATGTTGGGGTAATGTGTTCCAGGCCCTGGCACTATTCTCCTACCTCTCTGACATTTCCTCGCTCTTCCTTTGTGGACTTCTCTCCCAGGCACCCATTGCTCTCCATCATGGGGATCCTGCCAAGGAAGGTGGGAGGAGGAAGCCAGGGATCTGAGGTGATCTAAGGGCAGCCTGAGTTGACTGAATGAAAGGCAGTGGGGCAGGGTTAAAGGGCCAACTACATTAGGATGATTCACATGAAATTGCTGATATTTGGTCATTTTTTACCTACAAAAATAAGTTCCTCTGGTTCAACTAAAACTTCCAAACTTGCTTCAGTCAGGCTCATGTCCAACTGGACTTGTAGCCAGACAGTTGGGAATGCAAGGGACTTACAGGAAGGCGACTGGAAACCTTGCACCAAGGCTCCTCTGTGCAGCTTGCAGCAACACAGTCACAGAAGGAAGCACATGCTTCACTCGGGAAGTGCAGGGGACTCCTGGGGAATTAAGGAGGAGAAATCAACCAGGAGTTACAGACTGAAGTGTTTTAGTCCATCTTTGAATGAATTCACATAACAAATGATTTTAAATTAACTAACTAGACCTTATGGTAAAATATGTGCTCCACGATTTCTGCTGTCTTTGTTATAACTGCTTTTGGGAAAGACCCTGCCTTCTCTTCAACCCCTCATAGAGGCAACTGGTAAAACTCCTGACTTTGTAAGGAATTTTAATTACAATATAGCATATCTAATGCCAAGGACAGATTTTCAAAAACCTACAGACCTAATTTCACAGGTGGTAACCCATAAGATTTCAACTTAGAGCATAACGTAAGAATAGTTTCTCTAAGTAAAGCAAAATACTCCATAAAAATTTCTGAAAGTGAAACATTATGCAACAGCAATAGATTCCACTGCATATAACTGAGAACATGTACATGACATGGAATATTTTTTCTGTGTTAGTTAAAAAGAACATGGCCACACATAGGCTAAATTAAAGAAAATTAGACTTATTTCATGAAAGATGCAAAGAGAAACAGAGATGCATAGCAACAAGGGAAACCATATTTACCCATATAAAAATGGCGAATGCCTTCTTCCAAGCATTTTCTAAAGTGGACTAAAGTAATCCAGTCCTTACACTTAGCAGGGTTCCTATCATAATCACCTATTTTGCATATAAACATAAAGCTAAACTTTGTGCTTGTTAGACATCACCCTTGTAAAGCACTTGATCTTGTTGCTTAGTGAGGGCAAGTCACACTCTTGAAGATTTATCTCCAACATGAACACTTTCCCACTGGAATTGCTCTGGTATAGTACTTCCAATTACTCAGGAAACCTCAACCAATAATTGACCTGAATATTTAGTCAAAAAATATTGAGAGCCATAATTTACTTAACACTGTTTTAAGATTATACATGTATTTATTCAATTTATATACTTTTTCCTTGTTTTAGGAACATGTGCATGTTGAACCAGAATTATCTTTTTAAGAGTAAGAACCAGTTTTGAAAGTTATATCCATTTTAATTTCTTTTTGTCCACATAATAAAATTGTTTAGCAAACGGAGGAAACTAAAGAACTATGGTTAACAGCAAGCTTCTTCTCATTTACATGGTAGATGAATTAATTTTAAGAATTATTTTTCTTTATTTCCCTCCCAATGATACAAAATATAAGATGAACCTTGACAGCTGGCTTAGGCATTGGAGTCTTCTCCATAAAGGTGTATAAATTTTCTTTACTTATTTTTGATGTCTAATTCTGCAGATTACTTCACCATTCTTGAAATGATTCCTTGAAATGAAGTCATTCCACTGATTTTTCTCTTATCTCACAATACCTTCTTAGCCTTTTGGGGGATATTCTACTAAATGTTGCTTAAATATTGTTTTTATCCATTTTCTACTTTTTTCTTTCTCCCTCCAGCTTTTCCCTAGATGGCCAAAACCACACCAAATATTTATCTTTAGATACATTCTAAAGTCCAGACTCACTTTTTCGGTTTTGTTTTGTTTTGTTTTTGTCTGCAGAAGGAAGATCATACAAAGCCTTCTGCAACTAAAGGGTGTGCTTAATGAAATCATTGTTTGTCTTTCTCTTCCTCAAAGCATGCTGTTTTATCAACATTTCAGTATATCAAATGTCTACAGTGATGGTACCAATGTTCATCTTGTTGCCTAAAATAAAACTTTCGAAGATTTCCCCTCCCGTGTGATGTTCCTCTTAAACATTTTTGAAAGACTTTTCCCTCTTTTTCCCCTTAACCTGTTCTACCCTAACTGAGAAGCCAGTCACCTCTAAACACTAATGAAAACACGAAATTTAAAGATCAGTTAAGTAAGTTAACTATAAGATTTTTGTTTGGTTGGTGGTTTTTCGGCAGCCATTAAAGATTAGTAGATTAAGAAAGTAAAATTGTTCAACACAGTATCTAATTAAAGAAGACAAAGAGTATAAATAGAAGATTTACACTATATATAAGTCTCTCACAAAGATTTAAATTAATGTGTTACAAAATGATCTCATATTTTGCAATAATAATCATTCATCAAAATAAATAAATAAATATCACTTGTGATAATACCTTTCCATTGAAAAAAATGTTTATAGCTCAGTTTAAACCTTTTCTCAACATGGGGCCAGAGGTAAAAGCATATTCCATTAAAGATGGATCAGAGATCATATACTTAGAAACAAGCATGTGCCTATATATACAAATACACAACAGTCCTATATAAACAATATGTACAGTTAAAATACACTTTAAGAACAAAAGATGCATTAGAGCTAAATGGCAAAAAGTTCTGACTTCTACCTTGTGCTTATTATATTTTATTATTTTCCCACTTAACCAAAGCCCTGACAAGGAAAAGGAACTAAAAGTGTTATTTGAACAAAAGCTCACTATAGCAGAATAAAGAGGGAAATACAATGTTCTAAAAGACACTGGTAGTTTCGTATTTAACAGTCCCTCCTATAAACGTGGAGGGGATTATTTTAGTTCTTATTTTTAAAAAATTACAAGAGCTACATGTTACCTTAGTGGTTAAGCTAAATGAAAGTGATAAAAATGGCATTAAATGTTAAGATGTTTCTTACAAAATTAAAGTTAGAAATATCACTGACGTATGTTGCTACCACCAATAGCAATGACACCACCTTGCAGACTCTCCATACTCAACGAAGTTACACTAGATATTGTTATGTGCTATACACATTTATTGCCAGAGCTCTCATGAGATAAAGGACCTAATATTAGAGCCCAATAGGAGTGTTCCATGTTTGACTGGACGAATATCTTATTCTAGTTGACCTTAAGCATTTTTTGCAATAACAACTGTCAAACACTTTAGTAGTTTAAATGGATTTTTTTTTTTTTCCGAGACGGAGTTTCGCTCTTGTTACCCAGGCTGGAGTGCAATGGCGCGATTTCGGCTCACCGCAACCTCTGCCTCCTGGATTCAGGCAATTCTCCTGCCTCAGCCACCTGAGTACTTGGATTACAGGCACGTGCCACCACGCCCAGCTAATTTTTTGTGTTTTTAGTAGAGACGGGGTTTCACCATGTTGACCAGGATGGTCTTGATCTGTTGACCTCGTGATCCACCCGCCTCGGCCTCCCAAAGTGCTGACATTACAGGCTTGAGCCACCGCACCCGGCCTAAATGGATTTTTAAAGAGATTAAGTACAGCATAATCATGGAAAAATCATGATGAAATAATTATTGCATACACAGTGTTCATTTTTGTTAAAAACCTGTTTCATAAAATGATGGTCAATAATGGTAGATTAGAAGGTAAATTTAGAACTTCTGCCAACCTCCGACCTGCAAGAAATCATCCTAATCAACATCTAATCAACATTATTAGAATGGTTGGCAGAGCAGTGATCAATTCCTATGTAAGTATCATCCTTGCTAGCACCAAAAACATAAAACAGAGCACACTTCAAACTGTAAAATAAGCATCAAAATAAATCATCAAAATGCCACACTACTACTCTTAAAATCACAAATACCCATACATGTGAATACTCAAGAAGCTCACTTCAGAAGTGCAACTGCAATTTCAGTGTCTTTGGGCAAGTCACACCTGCAGTTTTCACACCTCTAAAATAATTGAAATCCATGTTCTTAAACATCCCTTTAAAGTCTTACATACTTTTAATGTTAATAAAAATTCTTGCATCCTTTTATTATGTGGATGATGCACAATGTACATAGATGATGTTTAAATTTCCAATATTTCCTTGATCGTCTGCATGCGAAGCACTGGCTGGAGGTCATGAGGAACACAGAGGTTAAGTTAGTTACCCCCATCATCAAAAAAGACAGGCACTTGGACAAGCGGTGGTGATATAATTTTTACAGCTGTAACAATTTTTTTTTTTGTATTTTTTGTTTTTTTCCAACAGTTTTGATGTGGGAGAGCAAAATCCCACCATGGGCAGCTCAGAAGTGCACATGTGAGAGATTTCCACTGATAGAAAAGAAAGGTAAAGGCATTCCAAACAGCAAAAATATCATTAACCAAAATTTGAAGACATGATTGGGAATGGAAAGGGGTAGTTTTTCAGGATAAAACAAGTGGAATGGAAAACTTTGAAAATAAATTTTTTTAACTAGTACAAATATACATTTATTGCAAACAAAAATTAAGCAACAAAATCATAAATGATCAGTGCTGATATGGTTTGGACCTATGTCCCCAGCAAATCTCTTGTTGAAAAGTAATCCCCAGTGTTGGAGGTGGGGCCTGGTGGGAGGTGATTGGATCATGGGGGCAGACCCTCATGCCTTCATTCTGTCCTCAAGACAGTGAGTTCCCCCAAGATCTGGTTGTTTAAACATGTGTAATGTCTCTCCCTCTACTCTCTCATGCTTGCTCCTGCTTTCACCATGTAAGATGTCTGCTCCTCTTTCACCTTCTGCCACAACTGGAAGATTCCTGGGGCCTCCCCAGAAGCTGAGCAGATGCCAGCACATTTCCTGTACAGCCTGCAGAGCTGTGGGCCAATTACATGCCTTTTCTTTATAATTTACCTAGTCCCAGGTGTTTCTTTACAGCAATGCCAGAATGGCCTAACACAAGTGCTTTGCATGTGTTCATTTTTCAAAATTGAAGAGTGGGAATAAGAAAAGATGTATTGCTCTGAATACATCATGTATTTTGAAATATGTAAAATAAGCTACACTTATTCCTATTAGATAACCAGAAGGAAAAAAAAAGATAGTCTAGATTTGGACCTCTTAAATATTAAATGATATAAAGAAGGAGGAGACATCTCAAATGGAACCAAAACGTATCAAGCCAACACTAGAGTAACTTAGAAATAATTTGTATAATAAGTTATAACTAAAAATTTACCACACTACCCAAAGATACCTAGAAAAGTAATGATGTATAACTTCTCTTAGTAACACTGATGACTAAAATTAAAACACATTACTTTAAGTTAAATTAATGGTTCTAGGAAAATATGGTAAGACAAAGATGACAAAATGCTCCTCCTTCAAGATCTACTGAAATTTATGTATTTTTCCCCAAATAAGTACATTTCGTTAGAACAAGAATTGTATTCGCCAAAACATTAAGCATTTATTTTGACTTCCTTCTTTATACTAAAGGATACTCAAATAGCTGTAGCAGTAGAGAAAATCTTTCATTATAGAATAATTCTGTAGAAGTTTTTTTACACAAGAATTTTAGCTAACACATGTTAAAAGAGTAAAGGAAAAGAATGACATTAGCAAAATCACTGTTTTGCAATGACAGGACATTTACAAAGAAAGGAGTGGCTGCCACCACTTGAATCCACTGATCAGTCACTCATGTAGCCGTTAAAGTGGCAGGCCCAGCCACATGTGCCTCCAGATCCAATGCAAGGTGAAGTAGACAGCAAGCCTGACCAAGTGTCTTAGCAATGACATCAAAATCAAGCTGAATTTAATCAAATTTTAGATGTAAATTCCAATTAATTGGAAATACATGGAGGACATGTTTAAGAACTTTCACAATGCAAAGTTCTTTAAAGAACACAGAATTGCTTGAAGAACTGCTAGTCTTATATCTCGGCTGGATTATGAAATTTTGGAGAGATAATGGGGGCAAAACATGGAAGTTGTGGGAAGTTCATGGCATTCCTTAAATGCTATGTCAAGGAATTTAAATCCTATTCTCAGGCCAGCATTTCCCCAAGTGTTCTGAGATATTGATATATGTTCTTCACTCCTTAAAAGGTGACTTGGGTGTTCCCTTTTTTAATAAGTTTAGAAAATATATTCCTTTCAATTAATAATATTCAAGTCCCCTTTCTTCTGTCACTTGTTGACTTCAGCCTCACACCACAGTGCCTTGTCCCAACCCAGTATCCTCAGCTAAGCTCCTGGGGTCCATTCTCACCCCAGGCCATTTTGTATCCACCTGATCCTAGGGACTCAGGCACATACATCACTAATTGATGGACGCAGCTGCCTGGCAATGCCACAGAAGAACAGCTTGATGTCCCTGCCCTGCATGTGGCAGAGAATGTTGCGCAGGCTCTTGACCACGTGCACTGTCACTCATATCTCTGTGAGGGCAGGAGACTATGCATACGGATGGAGGAAAGGTCATGGGTGCCCAGGGCCCCCAGCCCTGCCTCAGGTCCCATGATCAGGTAAAGACTGCATCCAGCTGAGAGCAGGGCATATCTGCTCCTGTGGGGTGAAGATGAAGTTGGAGGAGTTGGAGGCTGATGCTGATACGGCTTGAGTTCAAGCCAGATGCTGGGACCTATAAATCATTCTGGGAGGACTAGAACTATTGACCTCTCCCCAGGCCTTCTTGGCCTCTTTTAACCCTGCCTCCGAAGTGCCAGGGAAGGGAACCCCATTTGAGATGGCTTGGTTCTCTCCTCTTCTCCTTTCAGGAGCAAGTTAGTTAAAATCCTGTGAAATTCTTAGTTCCTCAGCAACAGGAAATGCATGGCTGGAACTGTTGAGCTCTCCCCGCTCTCTCCTATGCATAGAAGTTCCTGACCATGATCTTCCTCTGCTTCATGTGAGCTGCACAGCAGGCTCCGCACGTGGTTCAGGAGGAAGGACTCACAGTTCTGCACAGGCCACTGGGACAGGACACGGGAAACCAAGAGTCAATAGGGGGTGAGGAGTGCCCAGAGACCAATGTGCAGAGAGGTTGTGAGAGCTGAGGAATCGGGACACCAGAGGCCTGGGAGACTGGGAGGGAGGGTTGAGACCTGAGACCTGGGAGACTAGGATCGGGGGCCAGAGTGGTGCCAGAGGTCCTGGGGAAGTGGTCCCACCTTCTGAGCTCCACGATCCCTGTGTAATAAGCTCTGGGACTGGACAGAAGTTCCCAGCAGCCATGCTCACTTCCATGGGCCACCACTTTGTCATATGAACCTGCCAGGAGCACCAACCTCATGACCTCCAGGGCACAACTGAAGGCCACCACCATCCAGTTTGTAAAAAGAAAAAGACAAAGACATGGACAAGGCTTACGCCCTGGTTGCTACCCCACTGACGGCTGGGTTCTGCTTATCTGCGGACAAAAAGGCACAGCTCTTTGGAACCCATCTCCAACCACCCACCCACTCAGCCTTGCACCCCTGTCCTTCACTGAGCCACAAGTCCCATGAAAGAGGCCACAGAGGTATTGGAGTGTAGTGGTTTTCAAATTCTGTTCTCTTGGGCACAGAAGGAGAGTTAGAATTTCTTTCACCTTCTCATCCACCTAATCTGAATGTCTCTGCTCTATTGGTTTCATTTTTTTCATTGCCATATAAAGTTTCATTGGAATAAAATGTACCGAGATTAAAAAAGAAATATGGGCTGGGTGCAGTGTCTCACACTTGTAACCCCAGCACTTTGGGAGGCCAAGGTGGTGAATCACGAAGTCAGGAGTTTGAGACCAGCCTGGAAAATACGGTGAAACCTCATCTCTACTAAAATTAGCTGTGCGTAGTGGTGTGCCTCTGTAGTCCCTTCTACTCAGGAGGCTGAGGCAGGAGAATTGCTCGAACTCTGGAGGTTGCAGTGAGCCGAGATCACACCACTGCACCACTCCAGCACTCCAGCCTGGGCAATAGAGCTAGATTCCATCTAAAAAAAAAAAGAAGAAGAAGAAGAATGTTAACAATTCACTTAGGAGTCTCCTTTTAAAGATGAGGAAAATGAATTCCAATAGACCCTTGCACAGGAGGATGCAGCTTGTGACAAAGCCAAGCCAGAGGCCAGTCTAATGGACATGGCCAGAACTGCATGGGGAGTGTGTGCCAGCCTGGCCCTGTCTGGCTGATCTCTTCATATGCAGAGTGATGAGTGTGAATGCAAACCATCATATGGCTCAGTGGGAGAGTACGTGCAGTTAAGAGAGTTAGGACATTGGAGCATCTGGGAGAATGTCCCTATGCATGAAGCTGTAGTCCCCACGCCACCTGTGAGGCTCTGCCCCAGGGTGGCTTCTTTCTGACAACTCTGTCCCTGACTTGGGCAGCATTGGTCCCCTACTGTCATTCTGGCCATGACATAAATGCCACCTCAGTGAGGCATTTGGATTCTCCTCACACAGTGGCTCCCCAGCCCTCCTTCCCATCTTCGTACCGTATTTTTATCACAGCACCTGCTCTTTTCTTTCATGTGGATTTGCTCTAGTGGTTTTGGGCAGGTCTCCTAAGACCGTGGGCTCCTCGGGTAGAGAGGGGCTCATTTGTCATTTTCAGCACCAACACTGAGGCTACCAGGGCACCTGGCACAAGGTGAGTGCTCAGGAAGGAGTCAGTAAGTCGGGGGCTGGTTAAACCCCACTTCCTGCTTCTGCTGGCCTCCTCATAATGTGGAGATCATTGATAATAACAGGAAGCACAGGTCTCAGGAGAATTCCTGGGCTCCAGCTGCCCCAGTAAAACTCAGTGGGCACCAGGGACATGGGAGGCTGCTGCCCCCTGGGGGTCAGCACTAGCACTGCAGCCCCAGGCAGGAGTATTCACAGAACAGAGCAGGACAGAACAGACAGGACAGGACAGGTAGGTGCATTTGGAGCTCCGTAGAACAGTGGCTCTCCGGGGTCCCAGCAGGTCCTGGAGCCAAATCTGCAGGCTCAAGGTCAGTAAGAGGGACCTCAGAAGACCCCCTTACCCCTGTTCCTCCACTTGTTGGGGTGTACGGGTCACTCTTCAGGACCCTCACTTCATCCAGGGCAATGATTTCCTGCCACTTCCCAATGGGGACCTCGGGAACCAACTGGGCCTGGTCTTGTCCCAAGAACTCAGACCTGGGGTCCAGTGTTCTGAAACATTCTGCTCTATCCAAGTCCTCATCTGCTCAAGCCCCCAGTCTTTTTCTTTTCTTTTCTTTTCTTTTCTTTTTTTTTTCCACTCTAAAGGACCTCCAGGGAGTAGAAAGCATTTTCCCAGAGTCTCCCAACACAGTGGGCCACCAGTAGAGAACCAGGGCCAATTAGGCACTTACCATGGAAGCCTTGGGGTCAGGCCAAACACCCCAATTCACACAGGAGAAAACAGACACTTCTGTCCTGCAGCCCCTTCTCTACACCAGGGCAGGTGGGCTCATCTTAGCTCCAGGCGTCCACAGACATGGGCTGCAGGACCCAGTCCCTTCCTCTCAAGGTTGTGTTAGGTGTGGCCCCAGCCCTGGCTGAGCCCTGGAAGCCTTGTGGATCCTCCTGCCTATGCTTCGGGCTCCTGAGCACGTGGCTAGGAGAGAGCGGATGCCACTGCCCTGTGACAGAGCTGCCCCCAACCTCTTTCTTCTTCTTCTCCTGTCACTTCTCTGATGTCCACTCTTTCTGTGGCCGCTGCCTCCATGGTCTCCACCTGAGGAGTCACTATGCCTGTGTGTGTTGTGTGTGTCTGAGCTCACTTGGCATGTGGAAAGGAAGATGGCCCCAGGTGGAGAAGCGGGCAGGGGGTCCCCCGGGATCTTAGAGGCTTCCATTTTCAAAGCAAATGTAATGGGAGAAGGTGAAGCCAAGGCCTTGGAAGCTAGAGCCTTCCTGACACTGGCCCTATCCACCTGCTGTGGTCTGGACCACTATCTCCCTCTTTCTGGGCCTCAGTTTCCCAATTGTACAATAAAGAATTGAATAAGTGCATGCTCACTGAGGACATGGGATCGGGCTTCATTAATGCCACACAGGGTGTCAGCGTGGCTGGGCTCAGTCACACATGGGTGTGCAGGCCTCCTGACACAGCCTGGGCTGCAGATATGGAGCACAGGAAACCAGGGACTCTGTGAGAGGTGACTGGGCATTTGCAGGGCACCGACAGTGCTGCTCTGGAGGCCAGTCCCATGGGAGCCTCCACCTCCAGCCTCTGACTGCTCTTGTGTCCCACACCCTCGGGGCCCAGGGGCACCAGCGGTGCATTCAGCGGGGGCTGCGGAGCACTAGGCCTGGTGGGCCTGGACCGGAGGGAGCCATTTCCCTATTGATCCACAGCTTCACAGTGTGTGGTCAAACTCCGAATCTGACAAGGCTGTTATATTATTACTGAGCCCGAGCACATGCCACTGAACTTACAGCTACTGAGATAGCTTTTCTGTGATCTGTGGGTTATTGCCTTTTGTCCAGTTCTCTACCGTGTAATTGTTTCTTTTCTATCCACTTCTAGGAGTTCTTTCTGTAATGGGAATGTGAGAGCCCCTCTGTGATACGGGTTGCAAATATTTATTCCTAGTTTATTATTCCTATTTTTTTAGTTGTGGTGCTTAGTTCTGGTTTGAATAGATTTTCTTGTTGTTTTATTTGGTTGGTTTCATTTTCTATGTATTATTAAGATGTCACTTCTCTCCAAATTGAGCTACAAGATCATACAACCACAATAAAGTAACTCAGCCAATATCTCTTGAAAACTGATTAGCCAGTTTCAAATTTTACGTAGAAATAGAGTCAAGAACCATCAAGGCATTTGTACAAAGCTAGAGGACGTACACGGTCAGGTATTAAGACTTAGATCACAGCTACAGGAATCAAGGTCCTGTGGTTTAGTTGTGCAAGAATAGACACAAGGAGGAGAAAGAATGGAGGGTCCAGCTCAGACCCGCAGATCCTGACATTCTGCATATGACTGAGTGCACCGCAGAGCAGTGGGGAGAGAAAGGCTGCTCAGTGAACGGCCCGGGCAACTGGGCATCCACATGGGAAGTCAATCAAACTTGATTCCTACCTCACACTGTGCACAAAAGTTAATCCCAGGGAAATTTAAATCCAAACATGAAAGTTTAAAAAATATATCTATTGTCAATAACAGGAATGAATATTTTCATGATCGTGAAACAGGTAGAGACTTCTTAGAACACAAAGTGCACTAATAACAAAAGAAAAAATTGATAAATTGGACTTAATTCCAATTAAGAACTTCTCTTTATCTAAAGATGTCTTCAATAAAATTAAAAGGCAAGAACGAAGTGTATTTGTATGACAAAAGCCTGACATCTAGGATATGGGACTAATCCCATCAATGAAGAAGAAAGGCAACACACTGGGGAGAATGGGTAAACAATCCGGGTATTTCCCAAAGAGTGACCAGACGGCCAACAGGTGTATAGAAAGTGCTGCACATTCTTGGTCATCAGGGAGATGCAGATTAAAACCACAGTGTGATACAGCTGTGCAATGGATGACATTTTATTTAAAAAGCAGTATCGAGTGTTGGGGAGGGGCTGAGCGACTGGGACTCTCATATGCGGCTGTGTGTGTGAACCGCCACAACCACTCTCAAAAGCCCTTTGATAATGTCTTCTAAAGATAGGCAGATACACTCTATGGCCTCACAATTTGACTCTTGGGTATAGATCTGTTAGAAATGCCTCCATCTCTTCAACACGCCAAAGAATGTCCACAAAGGGCCAGAACTACAAGAGGTAACGGAGGTAAATTCTCAGTAGTGGAGCTGTGGGTTGATGTAGTTTCTCCTTCGATTTTTTTTCTCTTTTCTAAAAAGCATCATCATTTGGCACTTTTCCAAACTGGAAACAACCCACATGTGCATCAATAATAAAAAGAATAAATAAAATATTATATATGTATGTATATACAAAAGTCATAAAATGCCAAGTAACACAAGAACAGAAAACCAAACACCATGTGTTCTCACTCATAAGTGGGAGTTGAACAATGAGAACACATGTACACAGGGCGGGGAACATCACACACCAGGGCCCGTCGAGGGGTGGAGGGCTAGGGGAGGGATAGCATTAGGAGAAATACCTAATGTAGATGATGGGTTGATGGATGTAGCAAACCACCATGGCATGGGTATACTTATGTTGCAAACCTGCACGTTCTGCAAATACATCCCAGAACTTAAAGTATAATTAAAAGCTCATAAAATATGATATTGCACATATATATGTACCTATAATGAAAGCCATACAGAAATAAAAATGAATTATAGCTGCATTCAGAAATACCCATAAGACTTTCATATGTAATACATTATGTTGACATAGAAGAGTTCATTCTGTACAATTTCATTTAATTAAAATTATAAACTAATGTTAAAATTAAGATAATAAAATTCTTGCTTCAGAAGTGAGAATATTTGTTACCACTCGAGAAGAGAGTGCAGTGGCCTGGGACGACAACATGAGGGGATTCCTAGAGGGTTGGTGATGTTCCGTTTCTTATGCGTACTGGTTATAGGGTGCACTTGCTTTGGATAATTCATTGAGCTATGCATGTTTTTAGGCATGTATGCTATGCTTCAACACACAAAATCATGGAATCAACCTAAATACCCATCAATAGAAGAATGGATAGAGAAAATGTTGTGCATATACACAATGGAATACTATGCAGCCATAAAAAAGGATAAGATCATGTTTCTTGCAGAAATGTGGATAGAGCTGGAGGCCATTATCCTTAGCAAACTAACACACAAAGAGAAAACCAAATTCTGTATGTTTTACTTATAAGTGGGAGCTAAATGATGAGAACACATGGACACAAAGGGGGAACAATGCACAATAAGGCCTCATGGAGGGTGGAGGCTGGGAAGAGGGAGAGGAGTAGAAAATATAACTGAGAGGGAGGAAGATGGCGCTCTAGAAGCAACTCACCACTGCAGCTCTCAGTCAAGATGCAGAGGGTAAGCAAACACCGCATTTTCAGATGGATCCTTATAGCCCACAGAGCGGGGGGAAAGCCCAGGTGTAAAAGGCACACAGGACTCAAGCGCAGCACTCTCCGCTGGCGCGACCAGGCAGCCAGCGCCACCACAGCGGCCCGGCGCACAAAACACACAGGTCTGGGTGCCCTGTTAAACGGGCAATTAGAGACTTGGGAGGGCAGATTGCTATGTTCATCTGACTGAATGGGTTTTGGACAGTGAACTAGACCAGGAGATTTCTGGGAGGTGAATTGTGAACCAGCACAGCGGGTGGCTACATGGGAAATAAAACAGACCCCAGTGCCCTTTCAGCCAGCGGCTGAGGCACCTGGGAGAGAGTCAACCCTACAACTTAAAAAGAAAAGAAAAAAAAAAAGCAAAAAGGCTCGGAGGCAGGGAGCCAAGTGATCAGGCTCCACGGGTCCCACCCCCACAGGAACAAGCAATAAGGCGATTCGGAGTGCCGGGGGTTGAGAGTTCCACTGCGGGAAGAGCTGAACACATGACTGTGCAGCTTGGTCGGAGAGGGCCGTCTGCCATTGCGGACAGCTTCGGCCCTTACTGAGGTACCCGCCCACTGCTGACACAGTCAGCCATTGCCAAGGCAACCCGCAATAACAGAGAGACTCCACCTACAGGGCAGAGCCCACATCAGCAGGGCGGAGCCTACGTCAGTAGGGCGGAGCCCAAACAGCAGGATGGAGCCCACAGCAAATGGGCAAACCTCACGCCAGCAGGGCAGAGCCTCGGCAGCCAAATAGTGACTAGACTGCCTCCTAGCTGGGCAGGACAGCACAACGGATACTCACAAATAAAGCCCTAACTCCCCGAGACAGAGCATCTGAGGAAAAAAACC
>JAPYYA010001239.1:0-16722 GCA_028533165.1 Leontopithecus rosalia | reverse complement strand
ACAATAGCAAAGACCTGGAACAAACTTAAATGCCCATCCATGATAGACTGGACTGGGAAAATATGGCACATATACACCATGGAATATTATGCAGCAATCAAAAATGATGAGTTCGTGTCCTTTCTAGGGACATGGATGAATCTGGAGAATATCATTCTCAGCAAATTGACACAAGAACAGAAAAGGAAACACCGTATATACTCACTCATAGGCGGGTGATGAACAATGGGAACACATGGACATAGGGAAGGGAGCACCACACAGTGAGGTCTATTGGGGGAAATAGGGGACGGACAGCGGGGGAGGGAGCAGGGGAGGGATGGCATGGGGAGAAATGCCAAATATGGGTGAGAGGGCAGAAGGCAGCAAAACACACTGCCACGTGTGTACCTATGCAACTATCTTGCATGTTCTGCACATGTACCCCAAAACGTAAAATGCAATAAAAATTTTTTAAAAAAAGAAAGTATGACTCGTATCCAAAAAAAAAAAGAAAGAAAAAAGAATAATATCTGTTTCTAAAAGGAAAACGGAGCTACCTAACAGAACGGTCTTCAATGTGTGCGTTCAACTTACAGAGTTAAACTGCTGTGTGCTTGCAAGACTTTGCAAACCCTTTCTGTGGAGAAAGCAAAAACGGGTATTTCCAGCCAAATGCCAGCATTTCAGAAATAGCGCTAAATCTGCCTGTAAAACACAGAACAAACGTATCCTTCAAACCGCTCTTCTGTGGCTTCGTTCATCTTAGGGAGTTGAACCGGTGTTTAGATTCCACAAGTTAGAAATGGGTTTCCTCTCGGTCCTGCGTTTGGATATTCCCAAGTGAATGGCAGTACATGCTGCAATGAGAAATATCTGGTTCTAAAAGAAAAACCGAGCTACCTAAGAGAACAATCTTCAATGTGTGGGTTCAACTTACAGAGTTAAACTGCTGTGTTTGCAGGAGTTTGCAAAACCTTTCTGTGGCGAAAGGAAAAAGGCTATTTCCAGCCAAATGCCAGCATTTCAGAAATAGCGCTAAATCTGCCTGTAAAACACAGAACAAACGAATCCTTCCAACCGCTCTGCTGTGGCTTCGTTCATCTTAGGGAGTTTAACTGGTGTTTAGATTCAGCGAGTTAGAAACGCGTATTTTTTGGGGGCTGCATTTGGATATTTTCGAGTGAAGGGCAGTACATGGTGCATTGAGAAATATCTGGTTGTATGAAAAAAACGGAGCTACATAACAGAAGTGTCTTCAATGTGTGCGTTCAACTTATAGAGTTAAACTGCTGAGTGTTTGCAGGAGTTTGCAAAGTTTTTCTGTGGAGAAAGGACAAAGGGTATTTCCAGCCAAATGCCAGCCTTTCAGAAATAGCGCTAAATGTGCCTGTAAAACAGAGAACAAACGAATCTTTCCAACCGCTCTGCTGTGGCTTCGTTCAGCTAAGGGTGTTTAACCGGTGTTTAGATTCAGCGAGTTTGAAACGCTTTTCTTTTGGGTGCTGCGTTTGGATATTTCCGAGTGAAGGGCAGTACATGCTGCTTTGAGACATATCTGGTTGTATAAAAAAAACAGAGCTATCTAACAGAATGGTCTTCAATGTGTTCGTTCAACTTATAGAGTTAAACTGCTGTGTGTTTTCAGGAGTTGGCAAACCCTTTCTGTGGAGAAATCAAAAACGGCTATTTCCAGCCAAATGTCAGTATTTCAGAAATAGCGCTAAATCTGCCTGTAAAACACAGAATAAACTTATCCTTCAAACCGCTCAGCTGTGGCTTCGTTCAGCTAAGACACTTGAACCGGTGTTTAGATTCAGCTAGTTAGAAACGCGTTTTTTCTGGGTGCTCCGTTTAAATATTCCGAGTGAATGGCAGTACATGCTGCATTGAGAGAAATCTGGTTTTAAAAGGAAAACGGAGCTAACTAACCGAACGGTCTACAATGTGTGCGTTCAACCTACAGTGTTAAACTGCTGTGTGTTTGCAGGAGTTTGCAAAGTCTTTCTGTGCAGAAAGCCAAAACCGCTATTTCCAGCCAAATGCAAGCATTTCAGATATAGCTCTAAATCTGCCTGTAAAGGACCGAACAAGCATATCCTTCTAACCGCTCTGCTCTGGCTTCCTTCAGCTTAATGAGTTGAACAGGTGTTTAGATTCAGCGAGTTAGAAACGGGTTTTCTCTGGCGGCTGCTTTTGGTAATTCCCGAGTGAATGGCAGTACATGCTGCATTGAGAAATATCTGTTTCTAAAAGTAAAACGGAGCTACCTAACAGAACGGTCTTCAATGTGTGCGTTCAACTTACAGAGTTAATCTGCTGTGTGTTTGCAGGAGTTTTCAAACCCTTTTAGTGGAGAAAGCAAAAACGGCTATTTTCAGCCAAATGCCAGCATTTCAGAAACAGCGTTAAATCTGCTTGTAAAACACAGAACAAACGTATCCTTCAAACCGGTCTGCTGTGGCTTCCTTCAGCTAAGGGAGATGAACCGGGGCTTAGATTCAGCGATTTAGAAGAAAGTTTTGTCTGCGGGATTCGTTTGGATATTCCCGAGTGAATGGCAGTACATAATGCAGTGAGAAATATCTGGTTCTAAAAGGAAAACGGAGCCACCTAACAGAATGGTCTTCAATGTGTGCGTTCAACTTTCAGAGTTCAACGGCTATGGGTTTGCAAGTGTTTGCAAACCGTTTCTGTGGAGAAAGTAAAAACAGCTATTTCTAGCCAAATGCCAGCATTTCAGAAATAGCGCTATATCTGCCTGTAAAACACAAAACAAATGTATCCTTCATACCGCTCTTCTGTGGCTTCGTTCAGCTAAGGGAGTTGAATCGTTGTTTAGATTCAGCGAGTTAGAAACGCGTTTCCTTTGGGGGCTGCGTTTGGATATTCCCGAGTGAATGGCAGTACATGCTGCATTGAGAAATATGTGGTTCTAAAAGGAAAAAGGAGCTACCTAACCGAATGGTCTTCAATGTGTGCATTCAACTTACAGAGTTTAACGGATGTCGGTTTGCCGGAGTTTGCAAACCCTTTTTGTGGAGAAAGTCAAAACGGCTATTTCCAGCCGAATGCCAGCATTTCAGAAAAAGTGCTAAATCTGCTTTTGAAAAACAGAACAAACCTATCCTTCAAACCGCTAAGCTCTGGCTTCGTTCAGCTAAGGGAGGTGAACCGGGGTTTAGATTCAGCGAGTTAGAAACGCGTTTCTTCTGGGGGCTGCATTTGGCTATTCCCGAGTGAATGGCAGTACATGCTGCATTGAGAAATATCTGGTTCTAAAAGGAAAACGTAGCTACCTAGCAGAACCGTCTTCCATGTTTGTATTCAACTTAGAGAGTTAATTTGGTTTGTGTTCGCAGAAGTTTGAAAACCGTTTTTGTGGAGAAAGCCAAAACGGCTATTCCCAGCCAAATGCAAGCATTTCAGATATAGCGCTAAATCTGCCTGTAAAGCACAGAACAAACCTATCCTTGAAACCGCTCTGCTGTGGCTTCGTTCAGCTAAGGGAGTTGAACCGGTGTTTAGATTCAGCGAGTTAGAAACCCGTTTTTTCTGGGGTCTGCATTTGGATATTCCCGAGTGAATGGCAGTACATGCTGCATTGAGAAATATCTGGTTCTAAAAGGACAACGGAGCTTCCTAACAGGACGATCTTCAATGTGTGCGTTCAACTTAGAGAGTTATACTGCTGTGCGTTTGAAGATGTTTAGAAACTGTTTATGTGGAGAAAGCAAAAACGGGTATTTTCAGCCAAATGCCAGCATTTAAAAATAGCGTTAAGTCTGCCTCTAAAACGGAAGGAATCGTATTTTTTCAAACCGCTCTGTTGTGGTTTCGTTCAGCTAAGGAAGTTTAACAGGTGCTTATGTTCAGCGAGTTACAAACGCGTTTTCTCTATGATCTGTGTTTGGATATTTCCGCGTGAATGGGAGTACATATGGCATTGTGAAATATCTGGTTGTAAAAGTAAAACGGAGCTACCTAACACAGGTCTTTAACGTGTGCTTTCAGCTTACAGAGTTAAAGTGCTGTGTGTTTGCTGGAGTTTGCAAACCATTTCCTTGGAGAAAGCATAAACGGGTATTTCCAGTCAAATTTCGGCATTTATGAAATAGCGCTAAATCTGCCTCTAAAACACAGAACAAAGGAATTCTTCAAAGCGCTCTGCATTGGCTTTGTTCAGCTCAGAAAGTTGAAACTGTGTTTATATTAAGCGAGTTTGAAACGCTTTTCTTCTGAGAGCTGCTTTCGAATATTACTGAGTAAATGGGTGTACATTTTGCATAGAGAAATGTGTGGTTCTAAAAGGAAAACGCAGCTGCCTAACAGAAGTGTCTTCAATGTGTGCGTTCAACTTACAAAATTAAACTGCTGCGTGTTTACCGGAGTTTGCAAAGGCTTTCTGTGGAGAAAGCAAGCATGGTGTTTCCAGCCAAATGCCAGCATTTTACAAATAGAGTTAAATCTGCCTCTAAATCAGAGAACAAACGTGTCCTTCAAAAGGCTCTGTTGTGGCTTCGTTTAGCTCCAGGAGTTGAACCGTTGTTTTGATTCAGCGAGTTAGATACGCATTTCTTGTTGGTGCTGGGTTTGGATATTCTCGAGTGAATTTGAGTACCTGCTGTACTGAACCAGATATTTCTCATTGCAGCATGTACTCCCACTCACTCGGGAATATCCAAACGCACCTCCCAGAAGAAATGCGTTTCTAAGTCGGTGAATCTAAACACGGTTCAACTCCCTTAGCTGAAGAAAGATAAAGCAAAGCCGTTGGAATGATACGTTTGTTCTGTGTTATAGAGGCAGATTCACCGGTATTTCTTAAATGCTGGAATTTCGCTGGAAATATCCGTTTTTGCTTTCTCCACAGAAAGGGTTTGCAAACTCCTGCAAACACACAGCCGGTTTACTCTGTAAATTCTACGTGCACATTGAAGACCATTATGTTAGGTAGCTTCTTTTCCTTTCAGAACCAGATATTTCTCAGTGCAGATTGTACTCGCATTCATTAGGAAATATCCAAACGCAGCCCCCAGAAGAAACGCCTTTCTACCTTGCTGAATCTAAACACTGGTTGAAGTACATTAGCTGAACGAAGCCAGAGCAGAGCGTTTCTAAGGATATGTTTGTTCTGTGTTTTATAGGTAGATTTAGCGCTTTTTCTTAAATGCTGTCATTTTCCTGGAAATACCCATTTTTGCTTTCTGCAAAGAAAGGGTTTGCAAACTCATGCAAACACACAGCAATTTTACTCTGTAAGTTGAACACACACATTGAAGACGGTTCTGTTAGGTAGCTCCGTTTTCCTTTTAGAACCAGATATTTCTCAGTTTAGCATGTACTCCCATTAACTGGGGAATATCCAAACACAGGTCCCAGAAGACAGACGTTTCTAACTCGCTGAATCTTTAAACGTTTCAACTCTTTTAGCTGAACAAACGCACCGCAGAGCGGTCTGAAGGTTACGTCTTTTCTGTGTTTTAGGGGCAGATTTACCACTCTTTCGTAAATGCTGTTATTTGCCTGGAAATATCCGTTTTTGTTTTCTCCATAGAAAGTGTTTGCAAGCTCCTGCAAACACACAGCAGTTTAACTCTTTAAGTTGAATGCACACATGGAAGACCCTTTTTCAGGTGGTTTTTTTTCTTTTGACAACCGGATATTTCTCAGTTCAGCATGTAATCCCTTTTACTCGGGAATACCCAAATGACTCTCCCAGCAGTAATGGATTTCTAACTTGCTGAATCTACACACCACTTCAACTCCCTTAGCTCAACGAAATCACAGCAAACCAGTTTGAAGGAAATGTTTTTTCTGTGTTTTAGATTCTGATTTACCGCTATTTTTTAAATGCTAGCATTTGTCTGCAAATATCCTTTTTTGCTTTTTCCACAGAAAGGGTTTGCAAAATCTTGCAGACACTCAGCATTTTAACGCTATACATTGAATGCACACATTGAATACCGTTCTATTGGGTAGCTCGGTTTTCCTTTTGGAGCCAGATATTTCTGAATACAGCCCATTCACACTGGAGTATCCAAACGCCGCTCCCAGAAGAAATGCGTTTCTATCTCGCTGAATCTAAACACTGGGTAAACTCCCTTAGCTGAGGGAAGCCACAGCAGAGCGGTTTGATGGATATGTATTTTTTGTTTTTTACAGGCACATTTATCAATTTTTCTTAAATGCTGGCATTTGGCTGTAAATATGCGTTTTTGCTTTCTCAAAAGAAATCATTTGCAAAGTGCTGCAAACACACAGGAGTTTAACTGTGTACTTTGAACGCACACTTTGAAGGTCATTCTGTTAGGTAGCTCCGTTTTCCTTTTTGAACCTAATATTTCTCAATGCAACATGTATTCCCATTCACTCGGGAATATTTAATCGCATCTCCCAGAAGACACGACTTTCTAACTCACTGAATCTAAACACTGGTTCACCTCCGTTAACTGAAAGAAACCACAGCACAGCAGTTTGAAGGATATGTTTTTTTCTGTGTTTTTGAGGCAGATTAACCGCTGTTTCTTTAATTCTAGCATTTGCCTGGAAATATCCGTTTTTTGCTTTCACCACAGAAATGGTTTGCAAACACCTGCAAAAACACAGCAATTTTTCTCGGTTAGTTGAACGCACCCATTGAAAACCCTTCTGTTTGGTAGCTCCGTTTTCCTTTTAGAACCAGATATTTCTCAATGCAGCATGTACTGCCATTCACTCAGGAATATCAAAAAGCAGCTCCTAGAGGAGAAGCGTTTCTAACTCGTTGAATCTAAATTCCTGTTCAAGTCCCTTGGCTGAACGAAGCCACAGAAGGATGATGTGAGGGATTCATTTGTTCTGTGTTTTAGAGGCAGATTTACCACTATTTCTTAAATGCTGGCATTTGGCTGTAAATATCCGTTTTTGTTTTCTTCACAGAACGGGTTTAAAAACTTCTGGTAACACGGAGCAGTTTAACTCTGTAAGTTGAACGCACACATTGAAATCCGTTCTGTTAGTGAGTTCCCTTTCCTTTTAGAACCAGATATTTCTTAATACAGGATGGACCCCCATTGAGTCGGGAATATCCATACGCAGCTGCCGGAAAAAACGCTTTTCCAACTCGTTGAATCTAATCACCGGTTCAACTCCCTTAGCTGAACGATGCAAGAGCAGAGCGTTTTGATGTTTAAGTTTGTTCTGTGTTTTACAGGCAGATTTACTGCTATTTCTTACATGATAGCATTTGGCTGGAAATATCCGTTTTTACTTTCTCAACAGCAAGGGTTTTACAACTCCTGCAAACACAGCGCAGTTGAACTCTGTAAGTTGAATGCACACATTGAAGACCATTCTGTTAGGTAGCTCCGTTTTGCTTTTCGAACCGGATATTTCTCAATACAGCATTTATTTCCATTCAATTGGTAATATCCAAACGCAGCTGTCAGAAGAAACACCTTTATAACTGGTTAAATCTAAACATGGCTTCAACTCCCTTCTCCGAACGAACCCACAGTAGAGCAGTTTGAAGGATACGTTTGTTCTGTGTTTTAGAGGTAGATTTACTGCTATTTTCTTAAATGCTGGCATTTGGCTGGAAATATTCATTTTTGCTTTCTCCACAGAACGGTTTTGCAAACTCCTGCAAACACACCGCAGTTTTACTCTGTAAGTTCAATGAACACATTGAAGAGTGTTCTATTAGGTAGTTCCGTTTTCATGTTAGAAACAGATATATCTCAATACTGCCACGACTTCCATTCACTCGGAAGTATCCAAATGCAGCTCACAGAAGAAACAGCTTTCTTACTGGCTGAATCTAAACACTGGTTCAACTCCCTTAGCTGAACAAACCCACAGCAGAGCTGTTTGAAGTATACATTTTTTCCGTGTTTTGGAAAGAAATTTACCGCTATTTTATATTTGCTGGCATTTGGCTGAAAATATCCGTTTTTTGCATTCACCACAGAAAGGGTATGCAAAGTTTTCCATAAAAAAGCAGTTTACCTCTGGACCTTGAACGTGCAGATTGAAGACCGTTCTGTTAGGATGCTCTGTTTTCCTTTTAGATCCAGATATGTATCAATATAGCATGTACTCCCATTCACTGGGAAATGTCCAAACGCAACTCCCAGAAGAAACGTGTTTCTAACTCGCTGAATCTAAATACCTTTTCAACTCTCTTAGATGATTGATGCCACAGCTGAGCGGTTTGAAGGATATGTTTGTTCTGTGTTTTAGAGTCATATTTATCACTGTTTTTTATAAGTTGTCATTTGGGTGGAAATATCCGTTTTTGCTTTCCCCGCAGAAAGGTTTTGCAAACTGCTGCAAACACAGCGGTTTTACTGTCTACGTTGAACACACACATTGAAGACCGTTCTGTTATGTAGCTCCGTTTTTTTTTTTAGAACCAGATATTTACAGCTATGACTTATATGCTGGGATTTGCCTAATAATATGTTTTTGCTTTCTCCACAGAAAGGGTTTGCAAACTCCTGCAAACCCACATCAGTTTAACTCTGTATATTGAATGCACACATTGAAGACTGTTCTGTTAGGTCGTTCCCTTTTTCTTTTAGAACCATATATTTCTCAATACAACATGTGCTCCCATTCACTCGGGAATATCCAAACGCAGCCCGCAGAAGAAACGTGTTTCTAACTTGCTGAATCTAAACACCAGTTAAACTCTCTTAGGTGACTGAAACCACAGCAGAGCGGTTTGAAAGATACGTTTGTTCTGTGTTTACAGGTAGATTTACCTCTACTTTTTATAGGGTGAGATTTGGCTGGAAATATCCGTCTTTCCTTTCTTTACGGAAAGGGTTTTCAAACTGCTGCTAACACACATCAGCTTAACTATGTAAGTTGAATGCAGACATTGAAGACAGTTCTGTTAGGTAGCTCCGTTTTTCCTTAGAACCAGATATCTGTCAATGTAGCATGTACTCTTATTCACTCAGGAATATTTGAACGCAGCTCCCAGCAGAAATGCGTTTCTTACTCACTGTATATAAACACTGGTTCATCTCTCTAGGTTGAACAAACCCACAGCAGAACAGTTTGAAGGATACATTTATTCTGTGTTTTATAGAAACATTTACCAGTATTTCTTACATGCTAGGAATTTGGTGGAAATATCCGTTTTTTCTTTGTTTAGAGAAAGGGTTTGCAAACTGCTCCTAAAACGCTTCAGCTTAACTGTGTAGGTTGAATGCACACATTGAAGACTGTTCTATAAGGAGCTCCGTTTTCCTTTTAGAAGGAGGTATTTCTTAATACAGCCTGTACTCCCGTTCAATAGTGAATACCCAAACTCATCTCCCAGAAGAAACTCGTTTCTACCTCGCTGTATCTAAATACTGGTTAAAACCTCGTTGTTGAATGAACCCTCAGCAGAGCAGTTTGAAGGATACGTTTGTTCTGTGTTTTAGAGGCAGATTAACTGCTATTTCCTACATGCTGGGATTTGGCTGTAAATAACCGTTTTTGCTTTTTAGAGTAAGAATTTGCAAACTGCTGCAAACACACAGCAGTTTAACTCTGTAAGTTGAATGCACACATTGAAGACCATTCTGTTAGGTAGCTCCGTTTTTCTTTTAGAACCATATATTTCTCAATATAGCATGTACTCCCAGTCACTTGGGAATATCCACACCCAGCTACCAGAAGAAATGTGTTTGTACCTCGCTGAATTTAAACACTGGTTCAACGCTCTTAGTTGAACGAACCCACAGCAGAGCAGTTTAAAGGATACGTTTGTTCTGTGTTTTAGAGGCAGGTTTACCGCTATTTTTTATATGTGGCATTTCGCTGGAAATATCCGTTTTTGCTTTCTCCATAGAAACGGTTTGCAAACTGCTGCAAACACACAACAGTTTATCTCTGTAAGTTGAATGCACACATTGAAGACCTTTCTGTTAGGTAGCTCCGTTTTTCTTTTAGAACCAGATATTTCTCAATACAGCATGTACTCCCATTCACTCGGGAATATCCAGACCCAGCTCCCAGAAGAACCGCATTTCTAACTCACTGAATCCAAACACCGTCGGTTCAAGTGTCTTAGTTGAACGAACCCATAGCAGAACAGTTTGAAGGATACGTTTGTTCTGTGTTTTAGAGGCAGATTTACCGTTATTTCTTATATGCTGGCATTTGGCTGGAAATATTCTTTTTTGCTTTCTTAGGGAAACGGATTGCAAACTGCTTCAAACACCCGTCAATTTAACTATGTAAGTTGAATTCACACATTGAAGAGCATTCTGTTAGGTAGCTCCGTTTTTCTTTTAAAACCAGATATTTTTGAATACAGCATGTACTCCCATTCACTCGGGATTATCCAAACGCAGCTCCCTGAAGAAACTCGTTTCTAAGTCTCTGAATCTTAACTCTCTTAGCTGAACGAACCCACAGCAGAACAGCTTGAAAGATACACTAGTTTTGTGTTTTAGAGACAGACTTACCACTCTTTCTTATATGCTGGAATTTGGCTTGAAATATTTGTTTTTACATTCTTTACAAAAAGTGTTTACAAAGTGCTGGAAAGATACGTCAGATTAACTGTGTAAGGTGAACGCACACATTGAAGAACATTCAGTTAGGTAGCTCCGTTTTCCTATTAGAACCAGATATTTCTCACTACGGTATGTACTCCTGTTCACTTGGGAATATCAAAACGCAGCTACCAGAAGAAATGTGATTCTATCTCGCTGAATTTAAATACCGGTTCACCTCTCTTAGTTGAAGGAATTCACAGAAGAGCAGTTTGAATGATATGTTTGTTTTGTTTTTTAGAGGCAGACATACAACCATTTGTTACATGCTTGGATTTTGCTGGAAATATCCACTTTTACTTTATTTACAGAAAGTTTTTACCAACTGCTGCAAACACTCATCAGTTTATCTCTGTAATTTGAATGCAAACATTGAAGACCATTCTGTTCGGTAGCTCCATTTCCCTTTTAGTACAAGATATTTTTCAATACAGCATGTACTTTCAATCACTCGGGAATATCCAAACACATATCCTAGAAGAAAGGTGATTCTAACTCGCTGAATCTAAACACCAATTCAACTCGCTTAGTTGAACGAAGACACAGAAGAGCAGTTTGAAAGATATGTTTGTTTTGTGTTTCTGAGGCAGACTTTCCGGTATTTCTTATATGCTGGAATTTGGCTGAAAATATTCGTTTTTACTTTCTTTACATAAAGGGATTACAAACTACTGCTAACCCACATTAGGTTAACTCTGTAATTTGAATGCATATATTGAAGACCATTCTGTTCGGTAGCTCCGTTTTTCTTTTAGAATGAGACATTTCTCAATACAGCATGTACTCCCATTGACACTGGAATATCCAAACCCAGCTCTTAGAAGGAACGTGTTTCCAAATCGTTGAATGTAAACACCAGTTCAGTTCTGTTAGTTGAACCAACCCACAGCAGAGAAGGTTAAAAGATACGTTTTGTATGTGTTTTAGACGCAGACTTACTGCTGTTTCTTATATGCTGGGATTTGGCTGGAAATATTCATTTTTACATTCTTTACAGAAAGGTTTTGAAAACTGCTGCAAACAAACATCAGTTTAACTCTGTAAGCTGAATGCACACATTGAAGACTATTCTGTTAGGTATCTCCGTTGTTTTTTAGAACCATATATTTCTCAATATAGCAGGTACTCCCATTCACTCTGAAATATCTAAAGGAAGCTTCCAGAAAACACGTGTATCTAACTCGCTTATTGAAAAAACCTGTTCAACTCTCTTAGTTGAACCAACCCACAGCACAGCAGTTTGAAAGATATGTTTGTTTTGTGTTTTAGAGGCAGACTTACGCTGTTTCTTATGTCCTGGCATTTGGCTGGAAATATTTTTACATTCTTTACAAAAGGGTTTGCAAACTGCTGCAAAACACACATCAGTTTAACTCTGTAAGTTGAATTCACACATTGAATACTATCTGGTTAGATAGCTCCGTTTTCCTTCAGATAAAGATATTTCTCAAAACAGCATGTACTCCCATTCACTCTAAAACATCCAAACTCATATCCTAGAAGAAACGTGTTTCTAACTCTCTGAATCTAAACACTGGTTCAACTCTCTTAGTTGAAGGAAACCACAGAAGAGCAGTTTGAAATTTACGTTTGTTTGTGTTTTAGACGCAGACTTACTGCTATTTCTTATATGCTGGGATTTGACTAGAAATATCCGTTTTTACATTGTTTACAAAAATTGTTTATAAACTGCTGCAAACACGCATCAGTTTAACGCTTTCATTTGAATGCACACATTGAAGACCGTTCTGTTCGGCAGCTCCGTTTGCCCTTTAGAACCAGATATTTCTCAATACAGCATGTTCTCCCATTCACTCGGGAATATCCAAAGGCAACTCCTAGAAGAAACGTGTTTTTATCTCGCTGAAACTAAACACTAGTTCAACTCTCTTATTTGAACGAACCCAGAGCAGAGCAGTTTAAAAGATACGTTTGTTTTGTGTTTTAGACGCAGACTTACCTCTATTTCTTAAATGCTTTGATTTGGCTGGAAATATAGTTTTTAAATTCTTTACAGAAAGGGTTTACAAACTGCTGCAAACACACTTTGGTTTAACTTTGCACGTTGAATGCACACATTGAAGACAATTTTGTTAGGCAGCTTCGCTTTACTTTTAAAACCAGGTATTTCTCAATACAACCTGTACTTCCATTCACTCAGGAATATCCAAACGCAGCTTCCAGAAGAAACGTTTTTCTAAATCACTGAATCTAAACACTGATTTAACCCTCTTAGTTGAACCAACCCACAGCAGAGCAGTTTGAAAGATAGGTTTGTTTTGTGGTTTAGATGCACTTATTCCTATTTTCTATATGCTGCAATTTGGCTGGAAATTACCGTTTTTACATTCTGTACAGAAAGGGTTTACAAACTGCTACAAGCACACATCGGTTTAACTCTGTACGTTGAATGCACACATTGAAGACCCTTCTGTTAGGTTGTTCCGTTTTCTTTTTAGAGCCAGATACTTCTCAATAGAGCATGTAATCCCATTGACTCTGGAATATTTAATCTCAGCTTCTAGAAAAATTGTGTTTCTAACTTGCTTAATCTGAACACCGTTTCAACTCTGTTAGTAGAACCAACCCACAGCAGAGCAGTTTGAAAGATATGTGTGTTTTGTGTTTTAGACCCAGAGTTACCACTACTTCTTATATGCTGGGATTTGGATGGAAATATCCGTTTTTACATTCTTTACAAAAATGGTTTACAAACTGTTGCAAACACACATCGGTATAACTCTGTAAGTTGAATACACACATTGAAGACCATTCTGTTAGGTAGCTCCGTTTTCCTTTTAGAACCAGATATTTCTCAATAAAGCATGTACTTTCATTCACTCTGGAATACCAAACGCAGCTCCCAGAAGAAACGAGTTTCTTACTCGCTGAATCTAAACACTGCTTCAACTCTCTTAGTTGAGCAAATCCCCAACAGAGCAGTTTGAAAGATACGTTTGTTTTGTGTTTTAGACACCGACTTACCGCTATTTCTAATACACTGGGATTTGTCTGGAAATATTTGTTTTTACATTCTTTACAAAAATGGTTGACAAACTGCTGCAAACACACATCAGTTTAACTCTGCAAGTTGTATGCACAGATTGAAGACCATTCTGTTAGGTAGCACCGTTTTCCTTTTAGAACCAGATATTTCTCAGTACAGCATGTACTCCCATTCACTCGAGAATATCCAAACTCAGCTCCTAGAAGAAAAAAGGTTCTAACTCTGCTAACCCACAGCAGAGCAGTTTGAAAGATTGGTGTGTTTTGTGTTTTAAATGCAGACTTGCTGCTATTTCTTATATACTGGAATTTGGCTGGAAATTACCGTTTTTACATTCTTTACAGAAAGGGTTTACAAACTGCTACAAGCACACATCGGTTTAACTCTGTACGTTGAATGCACACATTGAAGACCATTCTGTTGGGTAGCTCCGTTTTCCTTTTAGAACCAGATATTTCTCAATACAGCATGTACTTTCATTCATTCTGGAATATTCAAACGCAGCTCCCAGAAGAAACGTTTTTCTAACTCGCTGAATTTAAACACTGGTTCAACTCTCTTAGTTGAAGCAACCCACAGAAGAGCAGTTTGAAAGACACGTTTGTTTTGTGGTTTAGATGCAGAGTTACTGCTGTGTCATATATGCTGGTATTTGGCTGGAAATATCCGTTTTTACAGTCGTTACAAAAAGGGTTTATAAACTGGTGAGAACACACATCAGTTTATCTCTCTGTGTTGAATGCACACGTTGAAGACTATTCTGTTAGGTAGCTTCGTTTTTCTTTTAGAACCAGATATTCATCAATATAGCATGTACTCCCATTCACTGTGGAATATCCAAACGCACCACCGAGAAGAAACGTGTTTCTGACTCTCTGAATCTAAACAACATTTCAACACTCTGAGTTGACCCATCCCACAGCATAGCATGTTGAAAGATAGGCTTCCTTTGTGTTTTAGACGCAGACTTACTGCTATTCCATTTATGCTGGGATTTGTCTGGAAAAATTTTGTTTTTTCTTTCTTTATAGAATGGGTTTACAAACTGCTGCAAACACACATCTGTTTAACTCTGTAAGTTGAATGCACAAATGCATTATGTAACAGAATGCACGAATACCATTCTGTTAGGTAGCTCCGTTTTCCTTTTAGCACCACATATTTCTCAATACAGCATGTAATCAAATTCACTCTGGAATATCCAAACGCAGCTCCCAGAAGAAACATGTTTCTAACTCGCTGAATTTAAACACCGGTTCAACTCTCTTAGTTGATCCAGTCCACAGCAAAGCAGTTAGAAAGATACGTTTGTTTTGTGTTTTAGACGCAGACTTACCTCTACTTCTTACATTCTGGGATTTGGCCGGAAATATCCGTTTTTACATTCTGTACAGAATGGTTTAAAAACTGCTGCAAATACACATCTGTTTAACTCTGTAAGTTGAATGCACACCTTCAAGACCATGCTGTTAGGTAGCTCCATTTTCCATTTAGAACAAGATATTTTTCAATACAGCATGTAGTCCATTTACACGAGAATAGTCAAACTCAGCTCCTAGAAGAAAGGGGTTTCTTAGTCTGCTAACCCACAGCAGTTTTAAAGATAGGTGTGTTTTGTGTTTTCGACGGAGACTTACCGCTATTTCTTATATGCTGGAATTTGGCTGGAAATATCCGTTTTTACATTCTTTATAGAAAGGGTTTGCAAACTGCTGCAAACACACAGCAGTTTAACTCTGTAAGTTGAAGGCACATATTGAACACCATTCTGTTAGGAAGCTCCGTTTTCCATTTAGAACGAGATATTTCTCAATACAGCATGTACTCTTATTCACTACGGAATATCCAAATGCAGCTCTTACAGGAAACGTGTTTCTAACTTAGTGAATCTAAACCCCGGTTCAACTCTCTGAGTTCAACCAACCCACAGCAGAGCAGTTTGAAAGATACGTCTCTTCTGTGTTTTAGAGGTAGACTTACTGCTATTTCTTATATGCTAGGATTTGGCTGGGAATATCCGTTTTTTACATTTTTTCATAAAGAATTTACGAACTGCTGCAACACACACCAGTTTATCTCTTTAAGTTGAATGCACATGCTGAAGACCATTTTGTTAGGTAGCTCCGTTTTCCTTTTAGAACCAGATATTCCTCAGTACAGCATGTACTCTCATTCACTCTGGAATATCCAAACGCAGCTCTCAGAATTAGCATGTTTCTAACTTCCTGAATCTAAAGACCGGTTCAACTCTCTTAGTAGAATGAACTCACAGAAAAGCAGTTTCAAAGATACATTTGTTTTGTGTTTTAGAGGCAGACTTACTGCTGTTTCTTATATGCTGAGATTTGGCTGAAAATATTCGTTTGTACATTCTTACAGAAAGTGTTTACAAACTGCTGCACACATACATCAGTTTATCTCTGTAAGTTGAATACACACATTGAAGACCATTCTGTCTGGTAACTTTTTATTTCTTTTAGAACTGGGTGTTTCTCAATATAGCATGTATTCCCTTTCACTCTGGAATTTCCAAAGGCAGCTCCCAGAATAAACCTGTTTCTAACTTGCTGAATCTATACACTGGTTCAACTCTCAACCCATGGCAGAGTAGTTTGCAAGATACATTTGTTTTGTGTTTTAGATGCAGGCTTACTGCTATTTCCTATATGCTAGAATTTCACTGAAAATATCTGTTTTTACATTCTTTACAGAAAGGGTTTAAAAACTGCTGCAAACATACATCAGTTTACGTCTGTAAGTTGAATGCACACATTGAAGACCATTCTGTTAGGTAGCTCCGTTTTTCTTTTAGAACCAGATATTTCTCACTACAGCATGTACTTTCATTCACTCTGGAATATTCAAGCGCCACTCCTGGAAGATACGTGTTACTGACTCGCTGAATCTAAACACCACTTCAACTGTTTTTGTTGAAAAAACGCACAGTTGGCCGGGCGCGGTGGCTCAAGCCTGTAATCCCAGCACTTTGGGAGGCCGAAGCGGGTGGATCACGAGGTCAACAGATCGAGACCATCCTGGTCAACATAGTGAAACCCCGTCTCTACTAAAGATACAAAAAATTAGCTGGGCCCGGTGGCGCGTGCCTGTAATCCCAGCTACTCAGGAGGCTGAGGCAGAAGAATTGCCTGAACCCAGGAGGCGGAGGTTGCGGTGAGCCGAGATCGCGCCATTGCACTC
>JAPYYA010001237.1:0-16861 GCA_028533165.1 Leontopithecus rosalia | reverse complement strand
CTGCAGAAATTTGCATTCTGTGTAGTTTCCAGAAAACTCAGAGGCCATGGGGAATGAGGGTCTTTGAAAGTCAGGTCGTGCATGAGGTAAATTAGGATACAGAAATTTGCCAGAATTCATATTGATAATTCACAGTAAAGAAAGTTGCTACCAGCTACCAATAAATGAAAGGTGGGATGGGGTAGGTGGGGGGGCGGGGCTTTGTGAGCCAGTGCCTGGACTCCCACCTCACAAATGAGAGGCCCACACCTAGAGGGAACTCGCGTCCTGATTGGTTCCTCCTAAGCAGAAGACGACGTGGTTGGCAGGGCAACCGGCCTTCATTAGGTGGCTTTCATTTAGGGCCTTCAGTGGGTACCTTAAGTGTGTACCATTTGGTTGCCTTTCCTGGGGAGAGGCAGGAGGTGCTCAGCTCTGCAGAAATGGGACAAGCAGAGGCCCAAGCTGCCCCAGAAGAGCAGAGGGGCCCCATGGGGACCATGCTGCCCTGTGGCAAGTGCACCTAAGCCAGCCCCAGGCAGGGCCGGCGCAGGAGTTCTGTGGAGCTGTTCTTCGACTTTGATATCAATGAGCAGGTGGCCAACAAAGGTGCAGGTCGCAGCAGAGAGTAGCAGAAGCTCCTGAAACATGCTGTCCCCCAGTGCCAGCCTCAAGCGGGGCCAGGTGGGGGTGCAGTGGGCAAAGTCATCCTGCACCCTGAGATCCATGAGCCGGATCCCAGACACCCATGCTTGGAGCCTGCCAAATCTGATTCTGGAGTCCTGACCTGCAGCACATTGGTGATGTGACCAGAAGACGCCCAAAGGTAGGGAGGCTGCAGATACCACTTGGCCAGATACGCTGGCTGTTCCTGACCCAAGGTACCCCCAGAGGCATCCACAGCCCGGGGCTCCTCCCTCCTGCCCCTAGTTGGCTTTCCTAGGCCCAGGCCCTAGGCAGGAGCACTGGCTCTGCCTAGACTGACCACCCCTTCTTCTTTCCCTGTTGCATCCAGCCGGTTTCTTTTCTCCTCGCTTCCAAAATGCCCACTTCTAGGCTGTCTTCTTCTTCTTCTCCTTGGCTGGTTAGAAACTAAGTTTTCAAAATACAAAATGGATGCTACAGATTTCATTGCTGTAGAGGAAATGTGTGAAAGCTCTTCTATTTAAACTTGAGTAGCCACATTGGGACTCACAATTTTATATCTCGAGTTCTAGACCAAAGTTCTCTATTCTAAAGCAATGACAGAGGATTACAGGTACTCTTCCTGATTCAAATAATTAAAAATAATCATTTTTTGTAGAGACAGGGTCTCACTGTGTTGTCCAGGCTGGTCTCAAACACCTGGCCTCTAGTGATTCACCCTCTTTGGCCTCCCATAATGCTGGGATGACAGGCAAGAACTACCGCACCTGGCCTCTGGAGGCGCTCTTGCTTTGTGTGCCTCTGCAGGTCGTCCTGCACAGCTGTCAGTTCCATGGTCCTACAGCATAGTTCCACCCTTTCTGCCCAAGTTCAGTGGATGCTGTGATTTTTTACATGGAATAGCCTTTTATTTATTGCAGAGAAGCTAGACAATTCAAAATAAGTAACCTATGGCCTAGCAAATTTCATTTCTTGATCAACACAGCTTTTAAAAGGTGTTGCTTTTGGTCTAAATACACAGATTCCTAATCATCCCCAAGACAAAGGGAACCACTGCAAGGCAAACTGGGAGGAAATTTAGGATTGTTCTGAGGCGTGAAAGCCACTGAAATTCACACATGAGGGTATAGAAAAGGGAATCCATATGTTTTGATCCCTCTGTGCTCTGGGTATAACTTGGTCCTCATTAAATTGCACCATTCTTGGCATCAGAGAAAACTGGAGATGAATCCCAGTTCCGTTCCTCATTATGAGGTCATAATGAATGTGTTTCTAACTCATTGAGCCTCAGTTTGCTCAGTTATAAAAGATGTGATGTTTCTGAGGCCTCCATAAGGTAAGTGTGTAAGAATCATGGCAAAGTGCTTGTAATTCAAAAGAGAGGGTTGTTATGAGGCTTCTACAAGGTAAGTGTGTAAAAATGTGGACACAATGCCTATAATTTTCTAAGTGTTCAATATATGGAGAAGGATTATTTTTGTCTCATTTAATTTTTAGGGCAGTTTTATAAAGTTGATGGTACTCACATTTTTGTGAAAATCAAACCAAGGACCAGAAAGACCAAAGCAAATCACCACAGTCACAAAGAAATTCACGATACATTTACTGGGTAGATTTTAGTTTAAAGTACCAATGATAATCACATTGAAAATCTTGTATTTTGTGGTGGTGTTCTCTTACATAAACATTTCAGTTTGTTGAAACTATAAATTCTAAGTTGCTCTATCCAAGCGATCATTAGAAAATGTGATGTACTTGGTGTGTACAGTTTAGAAAAATTTTTTGGATCATCTTGTGAATTTGATTGCATATGTATATTTTTTTCAAAAGTGTAAAATGAATATATATGGATTGAATGTATATATATGTATATATAAAATGTCACTTGACATTATAGAGTAGGCATAGCTCATGGAAAGCCTTTTCTCTGAAAGCACCTGCAGAAATCTGGTTTTTTTAGTTTCTAAAAATCTCAGAGCTTCTGGGGGAAAGGGGGTTCTAGGAATCCCAGATAGTGCATGAGGCAGATCTGGTTTCAGTAATTTTAACATCATTCACTGTAAGATGATGATCGCTAGGAACTTCATCACAGTGAGAAATCTGAAATCTCCTAGCAGCCAGCATTAATGAAAGGTGGGGCGGGGCTGCTGGCAGGGTGGGGCCAATGGCAGGGTGGGGCCTTGGAGCCTTGTGCCTGTGCTCTCATGTTCCAAGTTTAGGGGGAGGCATGCAGGGGACTCTGGTCGTGATTGTTTCCTCTTAACCAGAATGCAGTCTGAATGGCAGGGAAACTGGCTTTCACCTGGCGACCTTCACTGGGTGCCCCCATTGGTTGCCTTCAGTTGGTAACCTCAGCTGGTGGTCTTCAGTTGGTGGCCTTGAGTTGTTGGGCAGCAGCAGAAGGAGCTCCATCGATGTTCTCTCCTCCCACAGTCACAGCTCTCAGGCTTGACTGGATGTTGCATCCAGGCCCATTCTGAATAAACAAGGCAGGGTGGTGGCTGTTGCAGTAGGTCAGCTCAGGGTGACCAGGTGAGGCAGGGTGGGGCTGTTAGTAGTGTGCAGCTCCATGGTCTGGGTGCTGCCTGTGCCAGCCATGCCTATGCTGGGAAGAGGTGACAGGTGCTAAGCTCTGCAGACATGGGGGCCAGTGAAGGCCCAAGCTGCCTGAGATGTGCTGAGATGCCCCTTGTGGATCACACTGACCACATGCACCAAAGAGAGCCCAAGGCATGGCCGGGCAG
The DNA here is from genome assembly GCA_028533165.1 of Leontopithecus rosalia. NCBI lineage: Eukaryota > Metazoa > Chordata > Mammalia > Primates > Cebidae > Leontopithecus > Leontopithecus rosalia. Next base: position 13,493 of record JAPYYA010001237.1, on the reverse strand, counting down.
GGATTCTGTGGAGCCATTCTGGGCTCTGACATCTATGAGTGGGTGCCCAAACATGGCACAGTCCCAGGAGAGAGGAGCAGAGGTGTGCAGAACAACCTGTACCCCAGTTCCAGCCCCAAGTGGGGAAAGCTCATGGTGCAGTTGGAAGAGACATCCTGACGCTCTGAGATCTACCACGTGGAGGTGGCAGTATGCCAGACCTCACTGCTGTGGAGCCTGCACAGTTGGATATGGGAGCTGGAGAGGGTCCTGACTTGCAGCACATTGGTGACCAGAAGACATCAAAAGGTAGGGAGGTGAGAGACACTGCTTGGCCTCAGGAGCTTCTCTGGCCATTGCTCAACCAAGGTTGCACCTGGAGGCATCCACAGCATGGGGCTCCTCCCTCCTTCCCCTACTTAGCTTTCTTAGGCTCAGGCCACAAGCAAAAGGACTGGGTCTGCCTTGCCTTCCCAGCTTATCTTGGTTCTCTGCTGGGTCCTCCATCCAGTTTCCTTCCTCCTTCCTACCCCAATGCTGAGTCTGGGACCTCTTCTGCTTCCCCCACTCTGGCCAGAAACTAAGTTTCCAAACTACAAAATGAATGCTACACATTTCATTGCTGTAGAGGAAATGTCTAACATTTCTTCTATTTAAACTTACATAGACTTTTGGGACTCACAATTTTATATCGTGATTTCTGGACTAGAACTCTGTATTTTCAAGGAATGTCAGCAGGTCAGAGGTATGTCCTCTTGATTCTAATCATTTAAAAAAAACATTTTTTTGGTAGAGGCAGGGTCTCACCGTGTTCCCCAGGCTGGTCTCAAACTCCTGGTGTCAAGTGATCCACCCACCCTGGCTTCCCACATTGCTGGACTGACAGGCAAAAACCAGCACACCTGGACTTCGGAGATGCTCATGCTTTGCGAGTTTCCACTGCTCCTCCTACCCAGTTGGCAGTGAGATGTTCCTGAGGCATCATTCCAAAGTTTTCCAGACAAATTCATTGGATCCAGGGACATTTTACATGTAATGATACCTTTGCTTATTGCAGATAAGCTAGACAAATTACAGTTGGTATGCTAGGCCCTAGAAATTTTCATATCTATTTTTTTTAGGTAAAATTTTGCTCTTGTTGCCCAGGCTGGAGTGCAATGACAGCATCTCAGGTCATTGCAACCTCTGCCTCCTGGGTTCAGGTGTTTCTCCTGCCTTAGCCTTCTGAGTAGCTGGGATTAGAGGCATTCACCACATACTCAGCTAATTTTGTCCTTGTTAGTAGAGATGGGGTTTCACCATGTTGGTCAGGCTTCTATCTAACTCCTCAAGACATCTGCCCTCCCTGTCTTCCCAAAGTACAGGTGACAGCCACCATCCCTGGCCAAAAATATCATTTCCTGATCAACAAACCTGTTTCTAAGGAGATGCTTGTAGTCTAAATATGCAGATTCCTACTCATGTCTAAGAGGAAGGGAACCACTGTAAGGCAACCTGGGAGGGAGTTTAGGTTCGTTCTGAGGTTGGGAAAGCCATTCAAATTCACACATAAGAGGGTAGAGAAAGGGCTTCCTCATGTTTTGACTGCCTCCACGTGCTCAGTATAACTTGGTCTTGGTTATGTTGCACTACCTTTGGCGTCAGAAAGAAGTGGATTTGAATCCCAGTTCCATCACTCATTAGGACATGATGATGAATGTGTTTTTAACTCTTCAGAACCTCAGTTTGCTCATCTATAAAAGATGGGATTATTATGAGCCTTCCATAATAGGGTATATAAATTGGTGTGGACAAAATGCCTGTAATTTAAAGGATAGGTATTTGTCTTCAATAAGGTAAGTGTGTAAAAATCTGGACACAATGCCTATAATTTTGTAAGTCTTCATTATATACAGAAGGAGGATTATTTTTCTTTAATTTTTAGAGCAAGTTTATAAAAACTGGTGTTACTTATAATTTTGAGATAATCAAACCAAGGATCTGAAAGATTAAATGAGTCACTATAGTTAGAGTGCAGATCACAATACATCTACTGGGTAATTGCCTGTGGAAAGTAGCAATGGTGATCACATTTAAAATCTTGTATTAAGAGAATGCTTTTCTCTTACATAAGCCCTTTTTGAAGCCATAGATTCTAAGTTGATGTATCAAAGTGATCATTGGGAAACTGTGATATATTAGCGTATACATTTAGAAAATGTCCTCTATTACTCTTATTAATTTGATAGAATATGTGTGTTATTTTCAAAATTGTAAATGGAATATATATGGATTGAATACATGTGTGTGTGTGTGTGTATATATATATATATGTGAAATATAATTAGACATCACACAGTAGACTTAGCTCATGGCAATTTTTTTTCTGAAAGCACGTGCAGAAATCTGTCATCTTTGTAGTTTGTAAAAAACTCAGAGGTTATGGGGGAAAGGAGGTTCTATGAATTCCAGCTAGTGCAAGAGCCAGATTTGGCTTCAGGAATTTTAGCATAATTCATTGTAAGGTGATAATCCCTTACAGTGAGAAACCTGAAAGCTCTTAGCAGCCAGGAATGAATGAAAGGTGGGATAAAGAAGCTGGCAGGGCAAGGACTTGTGAGCCATGTGCCTGGTCTCTCAAGTTCCAAGTTGGCAGGGACACATGGAGGGGACTCTGGGCCTGATTGTGTCCTCTTAACCAGGATGTGGTCTGGTTGGCAGGGCAACCCACTCTCACCTGGTGGCCTTCACAGGGTGCCTTCATTGGTTCCCTTTGTTTAGTGCCCTCAGTTGGTGGCCTCAGTTGTTGGTCTTCAGTTGGTTTGGCAGTGGTGGAAGGAGAAGGAGCTCCGTCTGTGCTCTCTTCTCCTAAAGTCACAGTTCTCAGGCTTGTTGCACCTAGGCACACTCTAAATAAACCAGGCAGGTTTGGGACTTTTACAGACAAGTCAACTCAAGGTAGGTGGGTGAGGTAAGGTACGAACTGCTAGTGGGATGCAGCCCTATGGCCAGGCTTGCCCGTGCCAGTGTGACTTTGCTGGGAAGAGGGAGCATGTTCTGAGGTCTGCAGACGTGGAAGCAATTTAAGGCCCAAGCTGCCTGAGAAGACCAGAGTTGCCCTAAGGGGACCACACTGAGGTAACTCATGTGGACCAAAGGCAGCACCAGGCAGGGCCGAAGCAGGGGTTCTGCGAAGCCATGGTGGGACTCTGACATCTCTGAGTGAGCTGCCAGAAAAGGCAGAGACACCAGCAGAGAGGAGCAGAGACGCCCAGAACATCCTGTCCCACATTGCCAGCCCCAGGCCGGCCCAGCTCAGAGTGTGGTGAGCAGAACCATCCTGATGCGCCATTATCCATGAGGTGGAGGTGGCCAGAACTTCTGACCCGACTGCCCTGGAGCCTGCTGAGATGGGCTTGGGAGCCGGCCAGGGTCCTGACTTGCAGCACGCTGGCAACCAGAAGACAACCAAAGGTAGGGAGGCAACAAATACTGCTTGGCTCATCTATATGTTATGTTATGCTGATCTGTAAAACATTGTATACAGCGGGAGCTCCTCAGGCCACTGCTGACTCAAGGTTCCCCTGAAAGTCATCCACAGCCTGGAGATTTCCCTCCTGTCCCTCGTTAGCTTTCCCAGCCCCAGGCCCCAAGCAGGCGGACTGGCTCTGCCTCAAGTTCCCACTGATTCTTCTTTCTTCCTATCCCAATGCCCAGTTCTGTTTCCTTTTCACATTGCCCCAGCCTGCCTCAATACTAAGTTTTCAAAATTTAAAATGTAAGCTACAAATTTCATTGCTGTAGAGAAAATATCTGACAGCTTTTCTAGGTAAACTTAAGCAGCAACAGTGACGCTCACAATTTCATATCTTGAATTCCAGACCATGCCCCTTTATCATAAAGCAAAGTTACAGGCACTATTCTTGATTCTAATATAATTTCATATAATCATATAATTCATTATTCCAATCATATAAAATAATTTTCCGTAGAGACAGGGTCTCACTGTGTTACCCAGGCTAGTCTCCAACTCCTGGCCTCAAGTGACCCATCCACCTTGGCCTCCCACATTGCTAGGGTGACAGGCAAGAACCACCACACCTGGCCTTTGGAGGTGCTCTTTCTTTGTGTATATCGGCTGGTCTTCCTGCACAGCTGTCAGGAAGATGCTCCTGCAGCATAGTTCTAAATCTTTCTGCAAATTCAGTGGATCCTGTGATTTTTTTTTTACATGGAATAGCCCTATGTTATATAGAAAAGCTAGACAATACACAGTAATGTAGGGCCTAGAAAATTTTATTTCTTGATCAACACATCTCTTGGCCTAGAAAATGTCTTTTCTTAATCAACGCACCTGTTTATAAGGAGTTAAATATGTATACTAAATATGCACCTTAGTAATCATCCCCAAGAAGAAGGGGACCACTGCAAGGCAACCTGGAAGGGAATTTAGGATTGTTCTGAGGCCATAAAAAAAAACAAGGAAATTCACACATAAAATGGTAGAGAAAGGGAATCCACACATTTTCACTCCCTCCATATGCTGGGTACAACTTAATCTTCGTTATGTTGCACAACCTTTGGTCAATTGAATCCCAATTCCATCACTCATTATGACATGGTAGGGAATGTGTTTCTACGTCCAGTGAGCCTCAGTTTGCTCATCTATAAAGGATGGGAGTGTTATCTGGCTTCCATAAGTTACAGGTATAAAAATCTGGCCATAATGCCTGTAATTTAAAACATGAGGTTGTTCTGGGGCTTCCATAAGGTAAGTGTATAAAATCTGGGCATAATGACTGTAATTTAAAACTTGGGGTTGTTATGCGGCTTCCGTAAGGTAAGTGCATAAAAATCTGAACACAATTTCTATAACTTTATAAGTGTTCAATATAAGGAGAAGGAGAATTATTTTTCTCTCATGTAATTGTTAGAGCAACTTTATAAAATTGTTGTTATATTTTGCAGTTAATCAAACTAAGAATCAGATTGAATAAGTCACCATAGTCACAGAGCAGTTCACAATACATACTGGGTAATTGTTATTTATTAGCAGCAGTGAGGATTACATTTAAATTATTGTATTATGTGGTGCTTTTCTCTTATGTAAGCCTCTTTCTTTGTTGAAACCATGACGTTTAAGTTGCTCTATGAAAGTGATCAATAGAAAATTGTGATGAAGCTTAGTGTATAAATTTTAGAAAATTTCTTCTACTAGTCTTGTTAATTTACTTGAATGTGTGTGTTATTTTCAAAAAACTTAAACGTGTATTGAACATATTTGTGTATATCTCTATGTTTAAAACTTTTACATTATAGGGTAGCCTTAAGTCATAGCAAAGTTTTTTCTGAAAGCACATGCAGAAACCTGTCATTTTTCTAGTTTCTATGAAGCTTAGAAGTTATGGGGGAAAGGGGGTTCTAGGAATCCAAGACACTGCATGAGGCACATTTGATTTCAGTAATTGTAGCATCATTCATTATAAGATGATGATCCCTAGGAACCTCAGCACAGCGAGGAACCTCAGCACAGCGAGAAACCTGAAAGCTCCCAGCAGCCAGCAATGAATGAAAGGTGAGGCGGGGCCAATGGAAGGGCGGGGCCTTGGAGCCATGTGCCTGTGCTCTTAAGTTCCAAGTTTAGGGAGAGGCATGCAGGGTACTCTGGGCCTGATTGTTTCCTCTTAGCCAGGATGCAGTCTGGTTGGCAGGGCAACTGGCCTTCACCTGGTGGCCTTCACTGGGTGCCCTCATTGGTTGCCTTGGGTTGGCACCCTCAGCTGGTGGTCTTCACATGGTGGCCTTGAGTTGTTGTGCAGCAGAGGAAGGAGCTCCATCGATGTTCTTTCTTCCCGCGGTCACAGCTCTCAGGCTTGTTGCATCCAGGCCCATTCTGATTAACCAGGCAGGTGGTGGCTGTTGCAGATAAGTCAGCTCAGGGTGAGCTGGTGAGGCAGGGTGGGGGTTCCTAGTGACATGCAGCTCCATGGCCTGGTGCTACCTGTGCCAGCCGTGCCTATGCTGGGAAGAGGTGGCAGGTGCTGAGCTCTGCAGACGTGGGGACCAGTGAAGGCCCAAGCTGCTTGAGATGTGCTGAGCTGCCCCTTGTGCATCATGCTGACCACACGCACCAAAGACAGCCAGAGGCAGCCCCAGTGCAGGGGTTCATCAGAACCAATCTGGGCTCTGACATCTCGGTTAGTAGCTAACAAAGAGCCAAGCCCCAGAAGAGAGGAGCAGACGTGCCTGGAACATGCTGTACCCCAATGGCAGCCCCAAGTGGGGCAAGCTCATGGTGCAGTGGGAAGAGACATCCTGAGATCTACCACATGGAGTTGGCAGTACGCCAGAACTCACTGCTGTGGAGCCTGCACAGTTGGATATGGGAGCTGGAGAAGGTCCTGACTTGCAGCACATTGGTGACCAGAAGACATCAAAAGGTAGGGAGGTGAGAGACACTGCTTGGCCTCAGGAGCTTCTCTGGCCATTGCTCAACCAAGGTTGCACCTGGAGGCATCCACAGCATGGGGCTCCTCCCTCCTTCCCCTACTTAGCTTTCTTAGGCTCAGGCCACAAGCAAAAGGACTGGGTCTGCCTTGCCTTCCTGGCTTCTCTTGGTTCCCTGCTGGGTCCATCCAGTTTTCTTCCTCCTTCCTACCCCAATGCTGAGTTCTGGGATCTCTTTCACTTCCCCCAGACTGGCCAGAAACTAAGTTTCCAAACTACAAAATAAATGCTACAGCATTCATTGCTGTAGAGGAAATGTTTGACATTTCTTCTCTTTGAACTTAAATAACCCTATTGGGACTCACAATTACATATCTTGATTTCTGGACTAGAGCTCTGTATTTTAAAGCAAGATCAGAGGGTCAAAGGTACTCTTCTTCATTCTAATCCTTAAAATATTGTTTGTAGAGGCAGGGTCTCACTGTGTTTCCTAGGCTGATCTCAAACTCCTTGTGTCATTTGATCCACCCACCTTGACTTCCCACATTGTGGAGCAGATAGCCAAGAACCAGCACACCTGGACTTTGGAGGTGCTCTTGCTTTACGTGTCTCCACTGCTCCTCCTGCGCACCTATCAGTAAGATGCTCCTACAGCATTATTCCAAATCTTTCTGGACAAATTTAGTGGATCCTGTGACATTTTACATGTAACATTACCTTTGCTTGTTGCAGGTAAACTAGACAATTCAGTTAGTAACCTAAGTCCTAGAAATTTTTGTATCTTTCTTGACATAAAATTTTGCTCTTATTGCCCAGGCTGGAGTGTAATCACATGATCTTAGGTTGTTGCAACTTCTGCCTCCTGGGTTCAAGCAATTCTCCTACCTTAGCCTTCTGAGTAGCTGGAATTAGAGGCATTTGCCAGACTCTCAGCTAATTTTGTCCTTTTTAGTAGAGGAGTTTCACCGTGTTGGTCAGGCTTGTCTCAAACTCCTGACCTCAGGACATCTGCCCGCCCTGTCTTCCAAAGTACAGGCGAGAGCCACCATCCCTGGACAAAAATTTCATTTCTTGGTCAACAAACCTGTTTCTAAGGAGATGCTTGTAGTCTAAATATGCAGATTCCTAGTCATTTCCAAGAGAGAGGGAACCACTGCAAGGCAAACTGGGAGGGAGTTTAGGATGGTCCTGAGGCCATGAAAGCCGTTCAAATTCACACATAAGAGGGTAGAGGAAAAAAAACACATGTTCTGACTGCCTCCACGTGCTCAGTATAACTTGGTCACTGTTAAGTTGCAGCACCTATGGCATCAGAGATAACTGGATTTGAATCCCAGTTCATCACTCATTAGCACGTGATGGGGAATGTGTTTTTAACTCCTCTGAACATCACTGTACTCATCTATAAAAGATGGGATTATTTTGAGGCTTCCATAATATAAGTGTGTATAAATTGGTGTGAGCATGATGACTGTAATTTAAAGGATAGAGTTGCTTTAAGGCTTCAATAAGGTAAGTGTGTAAAAATCTGGACACAATGCCTATACTATTGTAAGTCTTTATTATATAAAGAAGGAGGATTATTTGTCTCTCATTTAAGTTTTAGAGCAAGTACATAAAAACTGGTGTTACTTATATTTTTGAGATAAACTAAGGATCCAAAAGATTAAATGAGTCACTATAGTTACAAAGCAGTTCACAATACATCTACTGGGTAATTGCCAGATAAAAGTAGCAATGATGATCACATTTATAATCTTGTATTGAGAATGATTTTCACTTACATAAGCCTCCTTGTTTGTTGAAGCCATAGATTCTTAGTTGATGTATGAAAGTGATCATTAGGAAGTTGTGATATATTAGTGTATAAATCTTAGAAAATGTCCTCTATTACTCTTATTAATTTGAATATGTGGGTTATTTTCAAAAAGGTAAATGGAGTATGTGTGGATTGAATGCATATGTATATATATATATGAAATATAATTTGACACCACACAGTAGATTTAGCTCATGGCAATGTTTTTTCTGAAAGCCCCTGCAGAAATCTGTCACTTTTGTAGTTTGTAAAAATCTCAGAGATTATGGGGGAAAGGAGGTTCTATGAATTCCAGCTAGTGCAAGAGCCAGATTTGGCTTCAGGAATTTTAGCATAATTCATTGCAAGGTGATAATCCCTAGGAACTTCAAGACAGTGAGAAACCTGAAAGCTCTTAGCAGCCAGGAATGAATGAAAGGAATGAATGAAAGGTGGGGATGCAGTGGCTGGCAGGGCGGGGTCTTGTGAGCCACGTGCATGGTGTCTTGAGCTCCAAGTTGGCAAGGACACATGGAGGGGACTCTGGGCCTGATTGTGTCTTCTTAACCAGGATGTGGCCTGGTTGGCAGGGCAACCTGCCTTCACATGGTGGCCTTCAAAGGGTGCCTTCATTGGTTACCTTAGTTTAGTGCCCTCTGTTGGTGCCCTCCGTTGTTGCTCCTCAGTTGTTGGTCTTCAGTTGGTTTGGCAGTGGTGGAAGGAGAAGGAGCTCCGTCTGTGCTCTCTCCTCCTAAAGTCACAGTTCTCAGTCTTGTTGCACCTAGGCACACTCTAAATAAACCAGGCAGGTTTGCGACTTTTACAGACAAGTCAACTCAAGGTAGGTGGGTGAGGTAAAGTGTGAGCTGCTAGTGGGATGCAGCCCCATGGCCGTGTCACTGTGACTTTGCTGGGAAGAGGCAGCATGTTCTGAGCTCTGCAGACGTGGAAGCAAGTGAAGGCCCAAGCTGCCTGAGAAAAGCAGAAATTCCCCAAGGGGAACAGGCTGAAGTATCTCATGTGCACCAAAGGCAGCACCAGGCAGGGCTAAAGAAGGGTTCTGTGAAGCCAGGCTGGGACTCTCACATCTCTGAGTGAGCTGCCAGAAAAGGCAGACACACCATCAGAGAGGAGCAGAGGCGCCTAGAACATGCTGTCCCACAACGCCAGCCCCAGGCAAGGACAGCTCAGAGTGTGGTGAGCAGAACCATCCTGATGCTCCAACATCTATGAGGTGAGGTCGCAGTAGCTCCTGACTGCACTGATTTGCAGCCTACCCCGTTGGGGTTGGGAGCTGGCCAGGGTCCTGACTTAATAGCACATTGGCAACCAGAAGACGACCAAAGGTAGGGAGGCAGCGAATACTGCTTGGCTCATATATATATTATACTATGCTCATCTATAAAAGATTGGATACAGCAGAAACTCCTCAGGCCACTGCTGATTCAAGGTTCCCCCCAAAGACGTCCACAGCTCGAGGCTCCCCCTCCTCCCCCACAGTTAGCTTTCCCAGCCCCAGGCCCCAAGCATCAGGACTGGCTCTGCCTCGAGTCCCCACCCATTTCTGTTTCCTCTACATCTTGCCCCAGGCTGCCTCGATACTACGTTTTCAAAATACAAAATGTATGCTACAACTTTCATTGCTGTAGAGAAAAGATCTGATGGCTTTTCTAGTTAAACTTAGATAGCAACAGTGAGACTCACAATTTCATATCTTGAATTCCAGACCATGCCCCTTTATCATAGAGCAATGTTAGAGGCACTATTCTTGATTCCATTCATACACAATAATTTTTTGTAGAGACAGGGTCTCACTGTGTTGCCCAGGCTAGTCTTGAACTACTGGCCTCAAGTGATCCACCCACTTGGCCTCCCACATTGCTAGGATGACAGGCAGGAGCCACCACACCTGACCTTTGGAGGTGCTCTTGCTTTGTGTGTATAGTCTGGTCTTCCTGCACAGCTGTCAGGAAGATGCTCCTGCAGCATAGTTCTAAATCTTTCTGCAAATTCAGTGGATCCTGTGATTTTTTTTTACATGGAATAGTCCTATGTTTTACCGAAAAGCTAGACAATTCACAGTTAGTAACCTAGGGCCTAGAAAATTTTATTTCTTGAACAGCAAATCTCTTTGCCTAGAAAATGTCTTAATCAAAGCACCTGTTTAAAAGTAGCTAAGTATGTGTTCTAAATATGCAGATTAGTAATCATTGCCAAGAAGAAGGGGATCACTGCAAGGCAACCTGGGAGGGAGTTTAGGATTGTTCTGAGGCCATAAAAACCAAAGAAATTCACATATACAAGGGTAGAGAAAGGGAATCCACATGTTTTGACTCCCTCCATATGCTGGGTACAACTTAATCTTTGTTATGTTGCACAATCTTTGGTGTCAGAAAGAACTGGATTTGAATCCCAATTCCATCACTCGTTATGAAATGGTAGGGAATGTGTTTTTTAACTCTGCTGAGCTTCACTTCGCCCATCTATAAAGGATGGGAGTGTTATGTGGCTTCCATAAGGTAAGTGTGTAAAATCGGGGCATAATGACTGTAATTTAAAACATGGGGTTGTTACTTGGCTTTCATAAGGTAAGTGTGTAAAAATCTGGACACGATGCCTATATATTTGTAAGTGTTCAACATATGCAGAAGGAAGATTCTCTCATCGAATTTTTAGAGCAAGTTTATAAAATTGTTGTTTTATATTTAATCAAACTAAGAATCAGGGAGATTGAATAAGTCACCATAGTCACAAAGCAGTTCACAATACATACTGGGTAATTGTTATTTATTACAGCAATGAGGATCACATTTAAAATACTGTATTATGTGGTGCTTTTCTTTTACATAAGCCTCTTTCTTTGTTGAAATCATGAATTTTAAGTTGCTCTATGAAAGTGATCAATAGAAAATTGTGATGAAGCTTAGTGTATAAATTTTAGAAAATTTCTATTTGTCTTGTTAATTTGCTTCAATGTGTGTGTTATTTTCAAAAAATGTAAACTGAACATAAATGTATTCAATACATTTCTCTGTGTGTGTGTGTATATATGTGTGTGTGTGTGCGTGTGTGTGTGTGTGTGTGTGTGTGTGTGTGTATAAAACTTTATAGGGTAGCCTTAAGTCATGGCAATGTACCTTTCTGAAAGCACATGCAGAATCTATCCTTTTCTAGTTCTATGAAGCTCAGAGGTTATGGGTGAAAGGAGGTTCTACAAATGCGAGATTGTGAATGAGACAGATTTGGTTTCAGTAATTTTAACATCATTCATTGTAAGGTGATGATCCCTAGGAACCTCAGCACACTGAGAAACCTGAAAGCTCCCAGCAGCCAGCAATGAATGAAAGGTGGGGTGGGGCCAATGGCAGGGTGGGGCCTTGGAGCCATGTGCCTGTGCTCTCAAGTTCCAAGTTTAGGGGGAGGCATGCAGGGGACTCTGGGCCTGATTGTTTCCTGTTAACCAGGATGCAGTCTGGATGGCAGGGCAACTGGCTTTCACCTGGTGGCCTTCCCTGGGTGCCCTCATTGGTTGCCTTGGGTTGGCACCCTCAGCTGGTGGTCTTCAGTTTGTGGCCTTGAGTTGTTGGGCAGCAGTGGAAGGAGCTCCATCGATGTTCTTTCCTCCCACAGTCACAGCTCTCAGGCTTGATGCATCCAGGCCCATGCTGATTAACCAGGCAGGGTGGTGGCTGTTGCAGATAAGTCATTTCAGGGTGAGCAGGTCAGGCAAGGAGGGGGCTGCTAGTGATATGCAGCTCCATAGCCTGGTGCTGCTTGTGCCAGCTGTGCCTATGCTGGGAAGAGGTGGCAGGTACTGAGCTCTGCAGACGTGGGGACCAGTGAAGGCCCAAGCTGCCTGAGATGTGCTGAGCTGCCCCTTGTGGATCACGCTGACCACATGCAACAAAGCCCGAGGCGTCGCGGGTGCACGGGTCCATCGGAGCCAATCTGGACTCTGACATCTGTGAGTGTGCACCCAACAAAGGCTAGCCCCAGCAGAGAGGAGCAGAGGTGTCCAGAACAACCTGTACCCCAATGCCAGCCCCAAGTGGGGCAAGCTCAGGGTGCAGTGGGAAGAGATGTCCTGACACTCTGAGATCTACCACGCGGAGGTGGCAGTAGCTCCAGACCTCACTGCTTTGGAGCCTGCACAGCTGGATTTGGGAGCCAGAGAGCATCCTGACTTGCAGCACATTGGCGACCAGAAGACACCCAAAGGTAGGGAGGCGACAGACACTGCTTGACCTCAGAAGCTTCTCTGGCCATTGCTCACCCAAGGTTGCCCCTGGAGGCATCCACTACATGGGTTTCCTCCCTCTTTCCCCTACTTAGCTTTCTTAGGCTCAGGCCACAAGCAAAAGGACTGGGTCTGCCTTGCCTTCCCAGCTTCTCTTGGTTCCCTGCTGGGTCTATCCAGGTTTCTTCCTCCTTCCTACCCCAATGCTGAGTTCTGGGACCTCTTCTGCTTCCCCCAGACTGGCCAGAAACTAAGTTTCCAAAGTACAAAATGCTACAGATTTCATTGCTGTAGAGGAAATGTCTAACATTTCTTCTACTTAAACTTAAATAACCCTATTGGGACTCACAATTTCATATCTTAATTTCTGGGCGATCTCTGTATATTCAAGCAATGTCAGAGGGTCAGAGGTATTTCTTCTAGGTTCTAATCATTTTAAAAAAAAATTTTTGTAGAAACAGGATCTCACTGTTCCTCATGCTGGTATCACATTCCTGATGTCAAGTGATCCACCCACCTTGGTTTCCCACATTGCTGGGCTGACAGGCAAGAACCAGCACACCTGGACTTCGGAGGTGCTTTTGCTTTGCATGTTTCCACTGCTCCTCCTACCCAGCTGTGAGTAAGATGCTCCTGAGGCATAATTCCAACGTTTTCTAGACAAATTCAGTGGATCCTGTGACATTTTACATGTAATAATACCTTTGCTTATTGCAGATAACCTAGATAATTTATAGTTAGTAACTGAGGCCCTAGAAATTTTCATATCTTTTTGTTTTCAATAAAATTTTGCTCTCGTTGCCCAATCTGGAGTGTAATGACAGCATCTTAGGTCATTGCAACCTCGACCTCCTGGATTCAAGTGATTCTCCTGCCTTAGCCTTCTGAGTAGCTGGGATTAGAGGCATTCACCACACACTTGGCTAACTTTGTCCCTTTTTTTTTTTAATTTTTATTGCATTTTAGGTTTTGGGGTACATATGCAGAACATGCAAGATAGTTGCATAGGTACACACGTGGCAGTGTGTTTTGCTGCCTTCTGCCCCCTCACCC
>JAPYYA010001235.1:0-17005 GCA_028533165.1 Leontopithecus rosalia | reverse complement strand
CAATCATTAAAAAATCAGGAGACAACAGATGCTGGAGAGGATGTGGAGGAATAGGAACACTGTTACACTGTTGGTGGGAGTGTAAATTAGTTCAACCATTGTGGAAGACAGTGTGGCGATTCCTCAAAGACCTAGAAATAGAAGTACCATTTGACCCCGCAATCCCATTACTGGGTGTATATCCAAAGGACTATAAATCGTTTTACTATAAGGACACATGCACATGAATGTTCATTGCAGCACTGTTTACAATAGCAAAGACCTGGAACCAACCCAAATGCCCATCCATGATAGACGGGACTGGGAAAATGTGGCATATATACACCATGGAATATTATGCAGCAATCAAAAATGATGAGTTCATGTCCTTTGTAGGGACATGGATGAATCTGGAGAACATCATTCTCAGCAAACTGATACAAGAACAGAAAATGAAATACTGCATATTCTCGCTCATAGGTGGGTGATGAAAAATGAGAACACATAGACAAAGGGAAGGGAGTACTACACACTGGGGTCTGTTGGGGGGAATAGGGGAGGGACAGCGAGGGTGGAGTGGGGGAAGGATAGCCTGGGGAGAAATGCCAAATGTGGGTGAAGGGGAAGAAGGCAGCAAAACACACTGCCATGTGTGTACCTATGCAACTATCTTGCATGTTCTGCACATGTACCCCAAAACCTAAAATGCAATTTAAAAAAAGAGTTTAGAAGGCTTAGAAGAAGATAGAAAAATGAGGAAAGTTTTGTAAGTTCTTAGAGACTGTTTAAATGAATGTGACAGCTGAGCTTGATCAGAAAAGTCCTATAGCCATGGCATTGGTATTAGTCATGGTCCTCCAGAGAAACAGCACCAATATGAGATATAAATAGATGTATATGTAGGGAGAGATTTATTATAAGGAATTGGTTCATGTGATTACACAGGCTGAGGAGTCCCATGATTTGCAGTCTGCATGCTGGAACCAGGACAGCTGGTGGTATAGCTGGAAGGCCTGAGAAACACAGAGTTGATCTGAGCTGAAGGCTGAGAACCAGGAGCGCTGAGAGCAGGAGAATATTTTTGTCAGTGAAACAGAACTCAAACTTCCTCCTCCCTTTTAATCTATTCAGGCCCTCAACAGATGGGACAAGGACCCCCTCACTGGGAAAGGCCATCTTCTTCACTCATGCTGCTGATTCAAGGCTAACTTCTTCCAGAAACACCCAGACTGATGTCTGACCAAATATTTGACCATCCCATGGCTCAGCCAAATTGACCCATATAATCAACTGCCATAGAATCTACTGGATGCTGCAGTAAACTCATCAGTGTCCCACTCAGGAGGTTTGAGAATCCTGCTACTCGTCATCAGAAAAGGATATTTTCTCATTCTCATCAATATCTATCCCAAACCTTAAGTTCTTACTCCCCAACCATCTCCACCTTCCTCATTCTCAGGAGACAAACGTCACCCTCTTGTACAAGCCTCAACACCTACTCTTCTGCTTCTTCCATTCTCTGAGGATGGGGTGCTATTTCCCTTTTCTAGACCAAGCCCTCCATCCTTCCCCCTCATCCAGTCTAGTCTCTAGAGCCTTCATCTACGACATTTAGCAGACAGTACTCTGTCTTCAGACTCTTCTCTTGTGACACTACAGTTGACCCTTGAACAACATGGGTTTGAAAAGCATGGGTCAACTTACACGTGGATTCTTTCTCAATAAAAGTTACACCAAGTGTGCCTGCTTCTCCTGCCTCCCCTTCCACCTCCTCCACCTCTTCTACCCCTGAGACAGCAATACCGACCCCTCCTCTTCCCTCTCTTCCTCAGCCTATTCAACATGAAGACAAGGTGGATAAAGGCCTTCATCATGATCCATTTCCACTTAGTGAATAGAACATATATTTTCTCTTTTTTTATGATTTTTTTCTTAACATTTTCTCTAGGTTGACTTATTTTGAGAATAAGTATATAATACATATAACACAAATATGCATTAATAGTCTGTTTATGTTATTTGTAAGGCTTTGTGTCAGCAGTAAGAAATTAGTAGTTAAGTTTTGGGGGAATCAAAGTATATATATATATTCAGGCTACTTGTTTTATATAGATATATGCAGATTTTTCTCTGTGAGGGGAGCCAGGGTTCCTAACATCTGCATTGTTCAGGGGCCAATTACACCTTCTTTTAAAGCTCATACCACTGACATAGACCACCTGACTTTTTTTTCCTTAGTCACCACCTCCAAACCCCCACACCAAACCCGTTGCCATTATTCTATGGCATTAACTCCTGATTCACTGGTGACCCTTTTCCTCTTTGTCCTGCCTTCATTTTGGTAACTTCACCATCCTTGTGAATGGCCTAGCCCTTACAGGTTTGATGCTCTCTGCAGCAACCTTTTCCTTCCTCTCTCCCAGTCACCCTCTCCCAAGATCACACCCTAGGCCTTGTCTTCACTAATAACTATGCTATGCCTGAAATCCCTTTTGCAAATATCCCATAATCTGATTGCCACCTCTCATCCTTCAAACATATTGGTGCTAGTATCCCCACAACATAATTATTTACCTTATCAAGACTGCCAGTCTGCAAACCACAACTTTTTCCAATATTCGTCACATAATTAAAAGCATCAACTTGTAATCACTCTCAGTTCCCTTTCCTTTTCTCCCTTCTTCAGAGACAGCAGGAAAAAGCCGAGACTGGGCAAAGCAACTTTTGTGTGATTCCATCCAAGCAACCAAACACTGCTCAGGAAAAACTACACAGTTTGGCTGGCTGGTTGGACAAGTTCAAAATCATGAATATCAGAAGGACACCCATGCCAGGAACACTCTATAGTCTGATGGCAGTATAATTAAATCCCCAGCCCTGAGCTCTAAACTTGTATAGCCAACAGCAGACTCAACATCTCCCTTTGGATGTCTGATAAGCACCTCAAACTTAGCATATCCACACAGCACTCATCATTTCTCCCAAAAGAACTTTTTCTCGACCTGTTTTTCCAGTCTCAGCAAATGGCTCCCTTTCTACTCTGCTGCTTATTAAAGGGCTCACAGTCTTCCAATATGGCACCATTGCTTGCTGCCTGGGCAATATCCACTCTCCTTTTCTTCCTTATTGAGTTCAGGGAGTCAATGTGACCAGCCAAAATGTTTACCTCTTCAAACTTATTTACAGAGAACAGTGATCATGTGACCCCAGTTTGGGCCAATGGGATGGGTGGGCTTTCTGAGGAAGCTCTTAAAATGGGAAGACCCAGTGGGTATTACTGCTTTTGCCTTTCCTCCTTCCTCTTTCTTCTTGGCTAAAATGCACACATGATGCCTGGAGGCACAGCAGCCATCTCACCAGCAGAACTAAAGTTGCACAGGTAGGATGGGGAGCAGAACAGGTCCGGGTCCCTGATGGCATCATGGGGCAGCTGTATTAGCCTGGCACTGCCTGGCTATGGACTTTTTGTTGCTTTTGAACAAATTAATCCCTATTTGGTTAAGCCATTACAATGAGGTTCCTGTTATGTGCAGCTGACTGCAAATTTAAATGCACGATACTGTTGTAAACGCAGGGCAGTCCTTGCTTCAGAACTAACCATCTCCTCCCAAGAGAGGTAGACACTTTTCTTGGGTTTTCATTCCAACTGGTTTATAAAAAAAAAAAATGAGTTCCTAAACCCAAATGAGTTCCTAAATATACATTTTCTCCTTTTTCCTACACTTAGGACATTGAGTTCTCTTGCTTTGGTTTCAAGTTGCCATAAAATATCGATTTTTTTTCTCCATGCTTTCCCACTAATACCTTTGGAAACTGGCATTTGGGATCCTCACGTGTTCATTTGTGTGAGGTTTTTTCCATCTAAGCCCCTCCATGTACATACAGATCAGAGATTTCCTAAGCTCAGTTCTTTTTTTTAACAAGCACCTATGTAGTTCTTACTGTTAATAGGTGCCAAAACCCTGGTATAAATGTTTTACAAATACAAACTCACTTAATTTTCACAACATCCAGGTACTATCTTTATCTCAATTATTGAGAAGAGGAACTGAGGCACAGAGAAGTTAACTACATTTTTCAGTATTGCTCAGCTGGTAAATAGCAGAAGTGAGTTCAAACCCAGGCTTCAGAGATGGTGCACCATGCTAAGCTCACATGAATGGGGAGAACTAAACTAACCAACCAAACACAGAAACAACAAATATTCTTGAAGAACTTGAAAACCTCCTACAGTTAAAGCACTGTCTAAACTGCAAAGAAATCCAGGAATTAAATAACACATGTTCTGTATTTTCTAAGAGCTTGCAGCAGAGCAGAGAGGACCCACGTATCCAATATCTTACTATGCAAAGCATGATGACTCCTCTGGGATGAAAAGAGGTACAGAGCACACACGTAGACCATGTAGGGACACGGGATAGTATTATAATAAAATTTCCCATGAAGCATCCAAATGTCCCCATCCAGGGAGAAATGGGGCCATGGAGAACAATTTTTCACAGCAAACTTCAACTCTCAGCTTAACCAGCCGCGTGACTTTGGTCAACTCACTTCCGTTCTGGGACTTGGACGTCAGCATATACAGAATGAGGGATTCGGACTATACAAGGTTACTTCCAGTTTGACAGTTGGTGGGTTGGTGTTTTCAGCAATGACAGAGCTTCGTATTACTCATTCTGTAAGCCCAAGTTAGAGATTCTGTCTTTCTGGGTGGCTGTGATGTATTAATATTTTTAAATTGAAACCTCTTTCCATGTCAATAAACATAGCACTATGTCATGATTTTAATGCCTGCATAATAATATGTTGTATATACTCTACTTTATTTAACCAATCTTGTTTTATTCACAGCTAGATTGTTTCCAAGTTTGCAGCCATGAATATCTATGTATCCTTATCTTTATGCCTTGTCCAATTGTTTCCTAAGAAAAATTCCCAGAAGTTTTTTTTTTTTTAGGTCAAAGGGAAAGCATAATTTTAAAGATTTTTGGGGCATATTGCAAATTTCTTCTGGAAAATTTGCCCCATTTTACATTTGAACATATGAGAGTTCTTTCTCCCCATAACTTCATCAATCTGGAGTATTGTCTAAAAAATACAATTTAAAAAAAAGAAGAAAGTTTTTGCCGTTTTCCAGGAAAAAAATATTTTTATTGGTTTTATTTGTGTTTCCTCGATTACTAGTGGTGGTATCAGTGTTCCCTAGGCTTACAGGCAGTCAGTTCTTCCTTAGTGGATGGGCTATGTGATGGTTAATATTAGATGTCAACTTGATTGGATTGAAGGATGCCTAGATGGCTGGTAAGGTATTGTTTCTGGGTGTGTCTGTGAGGCTGTTGCCAGAGGAGACTGACATTTGAGTTGGTGGACTGGGAGAGGAAGACCTGCCCTCAATGTGGGTGGGCACTGTCAAATCAGTTGCCAGCGTGGCTAGAACAAAACAGATGAAAGAAGGTGGCGTAAGCTGGCATTCATCTTTCTCCTGTACCGGTTGCTTCCTTCCGATCCTCCTGCCCTTGGACATCAGACTCCAGGTTCTTCAGCCTTTGGACTGGGACTTACAGTAGTGGTTTACTAGGGGCTCTTGGGCCTTTGGCCACAAACCGAAGGCTGCACTGTCAGCTTCCCTGCTTTTGAGGCTTTTGAGGCTTTTTTTGGGCCGCTACTGGCTGCTTTCTTCCCCAGCTTGCAGATGGCCTGTTGTGGGATTTCATCTTATGATCACGTGACCAATTCTCCCTTTCATATATCCATCTATCCTATTAGTTCTCTTCTTCTGGAGAACCTTGACTAATACAGGCTATTTATGGCCTTTGTTCATTTCTTTGTTGGTGCTATTCAGATTTTGCTTATTGATTTAGAAAGCAATATATTTTGTATTTTATTACTGTTATATCTTATAGCTATTTTAAAGCTATTAATCCATTATTTATTACATAGGTTGTAAATATTTTCTTCATTTTATCATTTGCTTTTTAAAATTTTTTGTGGTTCTTTAGTTGAACCTAATTGGTTAACTGAAGTAGGCAAAGGTTTCTGCCAAGGGCAGGACAGTCAATATTTTAGGCTTTACAGGTCATACAGTCTCATACCACTCAACTCTGTTGTAGCCACAGATACTTCATTAATAAATGAACATGGCTGTGTTCCAACAAAGCCTTATTTACAAAAACAGGTGACAGGTAGCTGGATTTGGCCTACAGGCTGTGGTTTGCTAATCCCCAATGTAAACAACTGTTTAATTTCCCCCCTGAGGTTCTGATGGTTAGCCCTTCTAACTTGAGTTAGAAGTATCTCATCCTAATTCAGATCTGTTCCTTGAGGAAGCCCACAGTGAAGCCCACAGCCTGCAATCCTGAAGTGGTGTGTCTACATCCAAGGTACATGCTCTTTAAATTGCTTTTCTCCATAATTTTGAATCATAATACTTAAAAAGTTCCCCCCTCCACACCCCTAATAATAGCAGTAGCAGCAATCGACATTTATACAGTGCTCAGTATGTGCCAGGCCTTGTTCTAAGGGTTTTCCATGTACTAACCTATTAATCCTCCTGTTGGTAGAAAGAGTCAAACTCTCTAAAAATATTTTAAGAGATTTATTCTGAGCCAAACAACGTGAGTGACCATAGCCCATGACACAGCTCTCAGAAGGTCCTAAGAGCATGTGTCCAAGGTGGTCAGGGTACAGCTTAGTTAAAAAATACATAAATATTTGGGGAGGCATGAGATATCAATTAAATACATTTAAGAAATGCATGGCTTTGGTTCCAAAAGGCAGGACAACTCAAAGCAGGGGCTTCCAGGCTATAGGTAAATTGAAGTATTCTCTGGTTGACAATTCGTTGAACTTATCTGAAGACCTGGGATCAACAGAAAGGAAATGTTTAGGTTAAGATAAAGGATTGTGGAAACCAAGTTTTATTGTGCAGAGGAAACTCTCAGATAGCAGACTTGAGAGCCGGTTGTATAATGTTTCTTATCAGACCTAAAAGGGTGCCCGGCTCTTAGTTGATTATCTCCTGGATCTGGAAAGGAAGGAAGGAAAACATGGGGGAAAGGGGATTCTCTATAGAATGTGGAGTTTTCCCACAGGAGACTTTGCAGGGCAATTTCAAGATATGGCAGAGAATCATGTTTCAGGATAAAATATTTTATTTTATTTCTCATTATGCCAGAGTCAGATTGGAAAGTAAGTCATGATTACAGGGTTAAATAAAACCCATCTGATGAGAATTTATGGTTTGTAGAATATGACTCCCCAGACCCCTTAGATAGGAATTTGGGCAAGATCAAGAATCAGAGCTTAGTCCTCACTTCTTAAAATATTTGTTAGGTAGGTACTATAACTAGCACTATTTTTCAGATGAGGAAACTGAGGCACAGGAAAGTTAAGTCAGTAAATATCAGAGCCAGGAGTTAAACCCAGACAGTCCTAGCTGGCTTCAGAATCCATGCTTGTAACAGCTATGGTTCAGTTATAGAATATTTAGAAAACACAAGAAAACATGAAAATCACTAACCACTATCAATTACAGATTATATATTGCTTATTGATTTGAAGAGGATGCACGGCTTCATTCTAAAGCATATCAAGAATTCCAGCTGCTTGGGAGACTGGGGCAGGAGAGTCCCTTGGACTTGGGAGGTGGAGGTTGCAGTGCGCTAAGATCGTGCCACTGCACTCCAGCCTGGGTGACGAAGCCAGATTCCATCTCAAAAATAAATAAATAAATAAAATTTAAAAATAAAGCATATCAAGCTTTTCTTTCTATTGGACCTTCCCACGGCTTTTGGTGGCAAAACCCCTTGCAAAACAGCTTTCTTCCAGTCTTGGAACTCTTTTAGCAAGTATGGTCCTCCAACCACTTCCAAATAAGGGCATTATATTACTTTCTTAGAATGACCCATCATCTCTTTGAGAAGCGAGTATTCTTTAAATTCTTTTTTTGTTTGTTTTTTTTTTAAGATGGAGTTTCACTCTTGTTGCCCAGGCTGGAGTGCAATGGCTCGATCTCCACTCACCTCAACCTTCGCCACCCCAGTTCAAGCGATTCTCCTGCCTCAGCCTCCAGAGTATCTGGGATTACAGGCATGCGCCACCACGCCCGATATGCAAATTTAAAAGGAACATACAATCCTACCATCTACTTAGATAACTTGCTGTTGGAAAGTCAGTGCTTTCTGTGTTAGTTCTTCCTACCAGAAGGAAGTGAATTCCCTTTCTCTTAACCTGGGCAGTTTGCTCTGTGAAGTTGTCACCAAAGTTGTTCCTAACATTGGTCCCTTGGAAGTCATCAGTAATTCTGACGCAGACTGCCTTAGCAAGAAAGCTTTCAATAAGCAGCAGAGGCTTATCAGTTCGTAATTTTTTATAACATACATAAAATGGACATTACAGTTTGAAACATGGAAGAAAGAGGTTTAGCCCAGCCCAGACACGAGCTTGCAATCTGGAGAGGAGAGGCGTGCTTTGCGAGACACTGTGCGCTCATGGTGGGCATGCTAGTGCAAGCTGATGCCCTGGGGACATTTGGTGACAGTTTTAAGGTGTGTCCCAAGACCTTCATTACAACCGTCTTTTCCGTATTACCCCTACCATTGCTAAATGTGAACTGTCAGACATTCTACAAGATGCTGAGAACGTAATTTATTTTCCTGTCTCAAACAAAATCTGCTGTGGATAGTAACTTACAAACTGTAATAGATGATTATAAGTGAGACTCCACTCCAACCTGTCAATGAGCTGGGCCTATACCTAAGGCACTGACCAAGTTGCTTAGAATAAACCCTCATGCAATTGAAACTGGATGTTAGGGCTATTCTGATAAATGACTGCAAAAGGAGCTTTTGATAATGAAAATATTAGGCCAGTTGCAGTGACTCACACCAGCACTTTGGGAGGCTGAGGCGGGCAGATCACCTGAGATCAGGAGTTCCAGACCAGCCTGGCCAACATGGTGAAACCCCATCTCTACTAAAAATACAAAAATTAGCTGGGCATGGTGGCTGGTGCCTGTAATCCCAGCTACTCAGGAGGTTGAGGCAGGAGAATCACTTAAACCCTGGAGGTGGAGGTTGCAGTGAGCCAAGATCGTGCCAGGGCACTTCAGCCTGGACAACAAAGAACGAAACTCCATCTCAAAAAAAAAGTCTTAGTTGTGTCACGAGTGGAGGTTATGCCCCCTGTTGTCAGCCAAAGCCTTTGACAATGGAGACAGACAAGGAAGGGCCACTAAGGGGCAGCCTGGCAGCTTGCTGAGAATGAAGCTGTCATTCTTTGGCTGACAAAATGCAATTTGCTAACTATCCTGCCAAATAGGTGTGCTGACTATTCTATTATCTCTAGTCCCACCTTTCTGGATTTAAGAGCCTCAGAGGTTAGTTTATAGTTTACACTTCAATGAGATTTCAGATCAATTCCAACATGTGGGGAAATCCAATAAGAAGGGATACCAAAATTTATGTGTTTATTTAAAGCTTGCTGTGAAACAATTACATGAATCTGACTTATAATCATCTATTACAGTTTGTAAGTTACTATCCACAGCAGATTTTGTTTGAGACAGGAAAATAAATTACGTTCTCAGCATCTTGTAGAATGTCTGACAGTTCAAGATGAGAAGCTGTGAAAGCCCCTCATGAAAGTATGAAACCAGGGGCTGCATTGATTGCAGCTGTCGTGTGTGTGTGTGTGTGTGTGTGTTTTCTCTATTTCAGTGAAAGGAGAGCATAGTTAAGGAGCAGGGTGCTGCAATCAGTCAATCAACTATCTAGTGATGTCTTCTCGATTCAAGGCAGTCTGCCAGCTAGCCAGGAGCTGCACGGAAGCCTGAGGCAGCACCCTTTCAGGAAACTCAATACCCATCTGAAAATAACAGTAACACCACAAGAACATGCTGATGTTCAAAGGTAGACGAAACAACAGGCATTGTCAGAGAAAGACAAGTACCTGCTGGGTGACACATAAAGACCTCCTAGAGAGGATGGAATTTGACATGGGTTCTGAGAATGGGTGGTATTTGAGAGGCAAGGACAGGGGACATTCAGGAGGGGAAACCACCTGAGCAGAGGCACAGAGCAACAGTGCCTGAGGTATGTTGGAGAAGAGCACTGGCTCTCACTGGGGGAAGAGGACTGGGATGAGGACATGAGGGCTAAGGCCAGAGAGGAGGTAGAGTGGGGAAAGTTTGGAATGTTGCCCTTTCTCTGTATCAGAAATAGTCTTCTTACAGGTAATGATCTGGAGTACCCATTAGAATGCCTTTACCCTGAGAGATGCTCAGGGGAACTTCAGAAGCCTCATGCACTCCTCCAGGTTCTCAGAGACCCCTGGGAACCCCACAGCCTTGTATACTAATTGGTTCCCTTGTGCCCTCCATGAAAGACTGAGGAATTAAGACACCGTTCACCCCAACATGGGTAGATGTTATGCAGAAATTCCACCTTCTAATCTCTCCTCTTTATCATTATGTTTTAGATGAAAACACTGAGAAGCCAGGAACAACATCAGAAAGTCTCTCCCGCACCACACAAAGAGCAAACTAAACAGGACATCAAAAGGATTGTGCCAGCACTTCATTCATGTGCTTGATTGAGCTCCTGTTATTTTGCCAGGCAAAGGGCTAGGCCTTGAAGATACAACAATGAAACAGATTTAGTATCTGTCTTGTTCAATGGTTTGCAAGTTGCATGAGAAAAGATCCAAAGCTTCATGCAACTTGCAAACCATTGAACAAGATAGATATTAAACAAATTAATGTGTAGATAAAAGTTGGAAAGAAATATGGAGGGAAAGTTTTGGGAGCTATCAGAGACTACAACAGGGAAGTCCAGGAAATGCCTATTGGAGGAGATGACATTGAGGCTGACATTTGAAGGGCCAGTGAGCATTAGCCCAGCTAAGAGAGTAGGAGGAAAATCATTTGCTTCTTCACTCATTCCTCACTCTCTATGACTAGATCCCTTCTTTAGTTATCCTGATGATCTTAGAGGCTACAGTGACTGTGGGGTTCTAATTCCCTGAAGGGTGAGACAGTCTATACAGCCTGAAGTGAGTCTATAATTTGTTTTTTCTCTTCACAATACATAGGCACCTCCCACATCCCAAGATGTAGCCTTGGGTATTTGCAGATGCCACAATGGATCTTCCCACAGTTTGCTTTACAGTTAATCTGGGACAGTGCTTGCTTAAACCCACCCACAGGCTGTTGAACCCACCCACAGGCTGTCCAATCTTTGTCCTCAGACCTCATCATCTTTCACATGTATGTCACCTCCTTTCTGAAATTCTGCCCTTCTTTCTCTGTGACACTGTACTTTCTCTGTTCAAATTCTCTGGCAACTTCTTCTCCATCTGCTCTTTTCCATGCTATCAGTTGAGATCAGGTGTGGCTAGAAGCAGAGGCCCACAATACAGAGGCTTCCATAAAATAGAAGTCCATCTCTCCCTCATGTAGAAGCCTGGAAACTGGCAATCCAGGGCAGGTAGAATGGACTCCCAAAATCATCTAGAGGCCTGGCCCTGTGCCATCCTCTACTGCTCCATGTTAAAGTGGAACACTCATCCTCCTGGACCAAGAAGACTGCTAGAACTCCAGCCCTTTATATCAGGATTTTAGAAAGCAGGATGAAATTTGGGACAAATAAAAAGGGAACAAAAGATGCCAAATGTCTATTAGGACTGGTCCTGAAAGTGATGACATGACACTCACTCTTTTTTAAAAATATGTGTATTTTAATTGATATATCATAATTGTATGTTCTTAAATCTCTTGACCAAAACTTAGTCCCATGGTCACATCTAGTGATAAAGGAAGCTGGAATATATAACTTTTATTTCAGATAATGCTGTGCTCAACTAAAAATGTGGGTTCTATCAGGGAAAAAGGTGAGGATGAATAATAATGAATAACCATCTTGATGGGTATGTCTAGTGACTTGGTCGTGGTAAGGGCATCCAGGCGTATGCATATATCCACACTCATCAAGATACGTGTAGCAAATGTGTGCAATTTTTATATATCAGCAATACCTCAATAAAGCTTAAAAGAAACATAAATGTGAAAGCACTGATCTCTGCTACACACCGATGGGTGTGGGTGTCGTCGAGGATTCTGCACCTGTGTAGTCCCAAACTTGCCAGTCTCATCTAACTAAGACTGTGTGCAGGCAACATCCACATCACATTTCTCACTTCCTTGTTTTTTTGTTTTGTTTTGTTTTGTTGAGACAGAGTCTCATTCTGTTGCCCAGGCTGGCGTGCAGTTGAGTGACTTCAGCTCACTGCAACCTCTTCCTTCTCCTGCCTCAGCTTCCCTAGTAGGTGGAATTATATACTCTGTTGCTCAGGCTTGAGTACAGTGGCACGATCTTGGCTCACTGCAACCTCCTTCTCCTGAGGTTCAAGCGATTCTCCTGGGACTACAGGTGCTCACCACCAGGCCCAGCTAATTTTTGTGTTTTTAGTAGAGATGGGGTTTCTCTATGTTGGCCAAGCTGGTCTTGAACTCCTGACTTCTAGTGATCCTCCCACCTTAGCCTCCCAAAGTGCTAGGATTATAGGCATGAGACACCGCACCTGGCCCTCATTTCTCACTTTTTGACTTTCTCCTAAGCTCAACCACTGCATTCCAACTATCTGCAGTATATGTCCACCTGCTTCTCTATGTATCTCAAACTCAACACCTCCAAAATGTCAATCATTCACTTCCTTCCCACATCCTGCCTTTATGCTTCTGTGTTTTTATGCTGCCATAAAGTAATCCCAGACTTCCTCCACTCAACACATACTAGTAAGCTCCTCCTGCGTGACAGACTCCACTCCAAGTGCTTGATATAGGTTTTGGAATGAAATAGACACACACACACATCGAGTCCCCACCTGAGGAGCTGGCATTCTAACCTCCCCCTGTTTTGCCTCAGTCTTCTTCATACACTTCATTCAAGGCAAACTGAGTAACCTGTTTTGCTCATGCAGGACCTGTCCTTTGCTTGTGTTCTTACTTTTTCCAGAATGTTCTTTTGTTGATTTCTTTCCACCAGTGGCTCTCAACCAGGGTGACTTTGCCTGGAGACATTTTTGGTTGACACAGCTGAATGGAGTCCTGTTGATAGGCTGCGGGTAGAAGCCAGGGATGTTGCTAAACATCCTGCAGTGTACAGGGCAGCCCCACAGTAAGGAAAAAAAAAAAAAGATCTGGTCCTAAGTAGTCAGTAGTGCTGAGATTGAGAAACCCTGTACTAGAGTCAAGTCATACATATCCTTCAATGCCAGCTCTCATGTCCTCCCATTTCT
The DNA here is from genome assembly GCA_028533165.1 of Leontopithecus rosalia. Lineage (NCBI taxonomy): Eukaryota > Metazoa > Chordata > Mammalia > Primates > Cebidae > Leontopithecus > Leontopithecus rosalia. The sequence continues at coordinate 3,733 of JAPYYA010001235.1, read as the reverse complement.
GTGCGCTCAAAGTTATCTATGCCTCTGCTAAAATCCCAGCTCCCCTGTGTGTACCTCTGTGATGACATGCATCACTTTTCACAGGCTATAAAAGTCAACAAGGCTGAATTTATGCCTGATTCATCTGAGTTCTCAGAGGCTAGCACAGAGCTTAGCCTACAGCAAAAAGGCACTCAAATACGTGTTCTATGCACAAGTGGGGAATACACAAGTATCTGTCTCTTCTCCCATACTGCATTTCCTAGGAATTAGACTGAAGATTCTCGCTTCAGAAGGGAAACTGCCATGCTCGTTCAGCCACATCTGGAAGAGATTCAACTGGCATCACGCCACAAGAAAGACTCTGAGTATACCAGTCTGAAAGGGAAAGGGCCAGTGGAAAAAGAGACTAAACAAACATGGCAGGAAATATGACTCTGTGCACCCTCAGAGGTTCCCTGCAAAAGTAATTGAACGCAGGAAGAACCCTTGCTTAGATGGGATCTTGACCAGTTTTGCAAGTGGGTTAGGGAAACGCGTAACCTCAGCTGCCCGTGGAATTCTCACAAAGCAGAAACCAGGAGCCATGTGCAGCTAGCTATAAGCAGGGCCATCTCCCAGGAAAGGAGCTCTCTGCTGTTTCTGGACCAGTCCCGGTGACAGCCTGAGCACAGACTTTGCTGTGGCTGAGTTTAGGATGGTGTGTCAACTATCACTTATTCACTGAACTTTTTTTTTGGCCAAGTTCTTGAGTTGTCTGTGAGGCTGGAATGTCCTGGCAAGCCTGGAAAACTGCAGAATCTAAACAAACTGGCTCAGTTATCTCAGGTTCCTGTTGAATCTAAACGTGCCAGCTTTAGCCTTCTCATCTAGCTGCTCAAAGCCAGGAGCGCTGCTAGGCACGGTTGTTAATCTTCCTGGCAGCTGAAATGGCAATAAGGTCTGTGGGGTCCCAGCTCTGAATCTCTGAAAGCAGGCACAAGGGAGCTTTGGGGCTTTGCAAAAGGAGTGATTGAAGTCAGATGGAGGAGAAGAAAATGGCTCAAAGCAGCAGTCAAAGCCCAAAGCCACAGAGTTCGGTGAGCACTTTACTGCTAGATCTGTTCCACTGGGGAGTATCTGCCACTCACCAAACTTAATGCAGAACAGACTGAACAATTAAGAAAACAGTATAACCAACCAGCCTAGTTAGGTCTCTTACCATCACCTACTTCTCTGCTTCCATGTGCACCTAATTCTCTGTTTCTGTCTTCGTGAGCCATGGTGGGGTTGGATGCTAAGAAAGGGTAGGGCAGGAAGAAGGCTGCTAAAATGATTTTTTTCCCCTTACTCAGGATTTTGGAGGCTTAAAGCAGGAAGCAGCTAGAGGATGTGCTTTCCAGGAAGGGAATGGTGGTAGGGGCCTGGACCGTGTGGTTGCCTGTCTGCTTTAAGTTTCAGCCATGGGATGAGACTCCAACTTTATGTCTTAAATCAGCCTATTGAAAAGAAATACAGTACCAGCCACAAATACAAGCCATGTATGTAATTTTAAATTTTCTCATAGCCAAATTAAAAAAAGGTAAAAAGAAGTGAATGTAATTAATTTTTTAAATATTTCATCTAACCCAAAATATCAAGAATATTATCATTTCAACATATAATCAATATGAAGAATATTATTAATAAGACAAGTTATAAAATTTTATTATACAAAGTCTTTATAATTCATTGTATACTTTACACTTACAGAATATGTCAGTTTGAACTGTCAGCTTGAACTTGCCACATTTCAAGGGCTTAATACCCTTATTTGAAATGCTCACCTGCAGTGCAAATCCAAAATAATGCAGTCCTTTTACAAGGTACCAATTGGTGCCCAGGCACTAACATATCAAGTATACAATGTGGAGCTAAAATAGCACCTGAAATACAGTGACATGGGGATTTTTTTTTAATTTACTAGAATCCTCTCAAGGGAAACATGTATTATATGTACCTGGGAGAAATCCTTTGAAAAGTTTGCCATGGCCAAAATGAGGGTAGGAGCTGGAGATGAAGAAACTCCCATGAAGAACTCCTAGGGTCAAAGGTTGATGGCTGAACTTGGATCTCTCAGAGATTTCACCATTTTTAAACATTCCTTTTCTAGGGCAGAGACAAAAAGCAATAGTGACTCATTTTATTATTGGAAAAATTGTAACAACGAGGGCCTTAGAGAAATTGTGAACCACCCACATGAAAGAATATTTTGCCATGACTAAAATACTATTTAGAAACATGGGGATATACCTAAGATAGAACAGCAAGTACAGAAGTAAAGCAGGACTGAGTGTGATTATTCATATAAGCTGAACCATATTTAATAAGTGCAAAAGAAATATGCCAAAATATTGCCATTGTTTTTACTAGGAAGTAGAATCATGGGTGATTTTTCTAGACTCTTCAATGTTTTTCTAATGAACACATATTACTTTGAGGATTAGTAGAGAGGGGCAAAACAAAACCCAATGACTCACTTGCCAGAATTTCCCGTTCTGTAACTACTTAATTACATACGTGTATTTACAATGCATGTGTCTTTGTCGGTATGTGACTATGTGTGCACATGTGTGTACATGGGTGGATGTATATTTTCCTGAGTTGTCTCCTGAGCCTAATCTCAGACTAATGCACCAGAGATCTAGGAAAAGGCAGCCTTCTTCCACTCTAACATAATTTTTTTTTGTATTTTGTTAAATTGGCTAAAACATCATTTCTGTAGTCATTCTGTTCTCATTTCTAATCCCCACAACCCCAATTGCTTTTTGAGAGATAATATCTCTCATGAACATTTCCAGCTAGATATAGAATGATTTCTCCTCTTCACTTTATGTGTAAATAAGACAATAAATTATTTCTGATCTCCAGGTTCCCTCTTCTAAATTTCACTCCAGAAGCAAAGAACCTGAGGTGATTATGCAGCCAAAAAAATCAAGCTTCATCACTTTCACGACATCTAATAACACCGGCCTGACTGCACAGATCATTTAACATGGTCTGTTTTATACTATAGGGTTAAAACGGAGAAAGAAGATGGATAATAAACAGGAAGTAGAAATTTTAAACTATTAAGAAAAAATATCCAAGTAATGATAAGAAATGGTAATCATTAAATGCTTTAAGACTGTAACATATGAGGGAAGGAGGAAGATGGCATTCTAGAAGCAGCTCACGATTGCAGCTCTCAGTCAAGACGCAGAGGGTGAGTTTGCACCACATTTCCAGACGGATCTTTATAGCCCACAGAGCGGGGAAAAGCCCAGGTGTAAGAGGCACGCAGGACGCAAGCTCAGCGCTCTCCACTGGTGCGGCCAGGCAGCCAGCACCATGGTGCAGCGGCATGGCGCACGAAACACACAGGTCTGGGTGCCCTGTTAAACTGACAATTTGAGAGTTGAGGGCAGATTGCCACGTTCATCTGATTGAACGGGTTTTAGGCGGTGAACCAGACCAGGAGATTTCTGGGAGGTGAATTGTGAACCAGCGCAGTGGGTGGCTGCACGGGAAATCACACAGACCCCGGGGCCCTTTGAGCCGGTGGCTGAGACACCTGGGAGAGAGTCAACCCTACAACTTAAAAAAAAAAAAAAGCAAAAAGGCTCGGAGGCAGGGAGCCAAGTGATCAGGCTCGACGGGTCCCACCCCCACAGGAACAAGCAATATGGCAATTCAGAGTGACCAGGGTTGAGAGTTCCACTGCGGGAAGAGCTGAACCCACGACTGTGCAGCTCAG
>JAPYYA010001234.1:0-17036 GCA_028533165.1 Leontopithecus rosalia | reverse complement strand
TATATCTGAGGTGTGTTAGGGTTCTCTAGAGGTACAGAACTAATAGGATAGATGTATATGTAAAAGAGGAGTTTATGAAGGAGTGTTGACTCACAGGATCACAAGGTGAGATCCCTTAATAGGCCATCTGCAATTTGAGGAGTAAGGAAGCAAGTCTGAGTCCCAAAGCTGAAGAATTTGGAGTCTGACGTTTGAGGGCAGGAAGCATCCCGCACGGGAGAAAGATGTAGACTTGGAGGCTAACCCAGTCTAGTGTTTCCATGTTCTTCTGCCTGCTTTTATTCTGGTCGCACTGGCAGCTGATGAGATGGTGTTCACCCAGATTGAGGGTGGGTCTGCCTTTCCCAATCCACTGACTGAAATGTTAATCTCCTTTGACAACACCCTCACAGACACACCCAGGAACAGTACTTGCATCTTTCAATACAATGGAGTTGACACTCAATATTAGCCATTACATGAGGTGTTGAAGATTTTTGGAGAGACAAGAGGGTATGAAATAGGAATGCTAGGGGAGTGAGAGAGTGAATTGACTAGGGCAGTATTCTCAAAGTATGGTTCAAACTAGCAGTATCAGTATCATTTAAAAATGCAGATTTGTAGGGCCTTTTCCAGACCTGAATCAGAACCTTTGGGGGTGAAGCTCAGCATTTGATGTTTTTGTATTTAATTTTTTTTTGTATAAAATTAGGGAGTACAGTCTTTACATGGACATATTGCATAATAGTCAAGTAAAGGCTTTCACTGTATCCATCACCTGAATAATGTACAGTGTACCCATTAATTTCTCATCATCCACCCTTCTCCCATTTGTCCACCTTTCTGAGTCTCCAGTGACTGTCATTCCATGCTGTATGTCCACGTGTACACATTATTTAGCTCCCACTTATAAGTGAGAACATGCAGTATTTGTCCTTTTGTTTCTGCATTGTTTCACTGAAAATAATGGCCTCCAGTTCCATCCCTGTTGCTGCCAAAAAAGTGATTTCATTCTTTTTTTGACTGCGTAGTATTCCATAATGTTTATGTACCACATTTTCTTTGTCCAGTTGTTACCTGTTGATAGATAGTGGTTGGTACCATATCTTTGCTTTAGTGAATAGTGCTGTGGTAAACATACCAGTGCATTTTTTTAAATATAATGATTTCTTTTGGGTAGATACCCAGTAGTGGAAATGTTGGATTGAATGGTAGTTCTGTTTTTAGTTTTTTGAGAAATATCCATACTGTTTTCCCCAGAGGTTGTACTGACTTACATTCCCACCGATAGTAATCCCTTTTTTCCACATCCTCACCAGCATCTCCTTTTTTGTCTTTTTAATAGTAGCCATTGTAACTGGTGTAAGATATCTCATTGTGGTTTTAATTTTCATTTCTCTGATGATGAGCAATTTTTCGTATGCTTGTTTTCCATTCGTATATCTTCTTTTGAAAAACGTCTATGTTCTTTGCCCACTTTTTTTTTTGTTTTTTGAGACAGAGTCTCACTCTGTTGCCCAGGCTGGAGTGCAGTGGTGCGATCTCGGCCCACTTCGATGTCTGCCTCCCAGGTTCAAGCGATTCTCCTGCCTTAGCCTCCCAAGTAGCTGGGATTACAGGCGTCCACCACTGTGTTTGACTAATTTTCTTTTGAATTTTTAATAGAGATGGGGTTTCACCATGTTGGTCAGGCTGGTCTTGAATTCCTGACCTCAGGTGATCTGCGTGCCTTGACCTCCCAAAGTGCCGAGATCACGGTGTGAACCCCACGCCTGCCTTTGCCCACTTTTTAATGGGGTTGAGTTTTTCTTTTAAATTCTGGATATTAGTCCCCTGTGTGATGGATAGTTTGCAAATGTTTGCTCCCATTCTACATTTTGATGTTTTAATAATCTCTCCAGGCAATTCTAATGAATACTAAAATATGGGAACCACTCAGATAGAATAGAGGTGTTCAAACCATACTTTGAGAACATTGCCTTTTTTTTTTTTTTGGAAGGAGACATGTAGTAAATTAAACATTTTACATTTTGCAGGCCATATTCAATCCCTGGCACATTCCTCTTTGTTTCTTTTAAACAATTTTCAAAGTGTATAAATCATTTTTGGCTCACTGACTATACAGAAATAGGCCGTGGCATGGATTTGGCTGATTCCTGGCCTAAAGGACTGTTGTGTGATTGCTCAGCAGCATTAAGGATGCACTTGAGATTTATGACATTAAAGTGAGATCCAGCAGTATGTTTTTACCTCCGAACACCTTCAGTTCCTTAGGGGCATGTGTGGAGTCAAGTGGGTTACTCCACACTGAGAAGTGAGAAGAAGTTAAGGAGTCAATGCAAAGGAATGATTAAAATAACTGATGATGAAACGTCTGCAAGGTGGGGATGGACTGAGGATGTGAAGCAGAGGTTAAGGGCAGAGAAAGGTTGGAGGATCAATGAAATGTAGGTTGAGGATAACTTGTATCACCAGCCACTAGATTTATTTATTTTTTCAATATAAGATGGCATGCAGTCAAAAGAACAAGAACTTTAGGCATTTATCTATATTCAAGTAAAAATATTCTTGAATGTGTAATGTTTAAAAAGTTAAATCTTTTTTGTAGAGATGATTAAAATAAATATGTCATCTTCATGTACAAATTAGCTTATGATTTAATGGTTGATCTCTGTCTAGATTTTGCTCTCATTGGTGTTCCTCTGCATGGTTCTTATTCTTTTTGACACCAAACACAAAGAGTTGAGAGGAATTTATCTTAGATTATGGGTTGAGCCAAGCAGGTAATCCTGGGCAAACTTTGAATCTTCATCTCTCTCCTTTTACCAATTGAAAGGAAGAACAGAGGTGGATCTAGAGAAATTGATCAGAAATTCAGAAATTACATAATGGAAATCAGTGTTAAATATAATTTTTTTTCCTCTTAGCATTTCTTATGTTCATTCAGTCTATAAAACTGTGCTTGTATTAAAAGTGTTTTATTGGACTTTTTATCCTTAAGAAAATGTTTGGTGTTTTAAGGGGGAGTTCAGTTTGCCTTTATTGTACTTATGGAAGACAGTGAATTATAGCTAGGCAAAAGATAAAAGAATCTTCTCCGCTAATTAAGGATTAGTTCATCTGACTAAATCATGGCAGTGTGAACATCTGGGAACTTTAAAAAGGGTATAAAATAAATGGAAATCAGTATTTTCAACTTTATCACTTTAGCGCCTTGAGACTTTGGAAATATGACTCAGTTTTATTTTTTTTCATTTGTATTATTTTTCAGTATTTCGACCCATATCTGCTAATGCCAAACTTGTGATGAATCGCCGATCTGATTTTGACTTTTCTGCCCCCAAAATAAACTTGGATGTTGAATTACATAACATAGCAATTGAATTTAATAAATCACAGGTGATTTTCTTTAATATAATTTTCAATTGTGAATTATTGTTTGATTAAAGCAAAACTAAGATTTTAAATGTTTTGCTAAAATTCATGATGTTATATGGTAACGTTTTCCTAAAAAGTCAGTATTGTAACTTTTATCTTCATCAGTTGAACAAAAAAAAGGTGATACATTTAAGAGTTTTAATCTTCCATTCTTTAGTATTTCAGTATTATGGAGCTTCTTGAATCAGTTGATATGATGACCCAAAATCTGCCATATAGGAAGTTCAGACCTGACGTGCCTCTTCACCACCATGCCAGAGAATGGTAAATGCCTTGACATTTTTTTTTTTTAGATTAAAAAAATATTTTCGGCCGGGCACGGTGGCTCACGCCTGTAATCCCAGCACTTTGGGAGGCCGAGGTGGTTGGATCAGGAGGTCAAGAGATGGAGACCATCCTGGTCAACATGGTGAAACCCCGTCTCTACTAAAAATACAAAAAATTAGCTGGGCGTGGTGGCGCGTGCCTTTAATCCCAGCTACTTGGGAGGCTGAGGCAGGAGAATTGCCTGAACCCAGGAGGCGGAGGTTGTGGTGAGCTGAGATCGTGCCATTGCACTGCAGCCTGGGTAACAAGAGCGAAACTCTGTCTCAAAATATATATATATATATATATTTTCGATTTCAAGTATAATCTTTAAGATACATACTATTTTTAAGGTCTGTTACAAACCGTAATTGATGATTTATAGCTAGAAATATATGTAACTGCTTTAGCGCATTGAGTTATTGAAATTGATTTAAGGGATTCTTCCTAACACAATTTACAACTTGAGATACTAGAATACCTTGGTTTTTATTTACTGTAAATGGATCAATATATTTAGAAACAAATCCTGGTTTGCTTTCTTGCATTGTCTCTCCCCCACCCTCATCTCATCTTCCCTATGAGATACAATGAACCAATATTATTAAACCTGTATTTTAAAACCTAAAAATGTTATGGAATCTATGCAGGATAATCCCATTTTAAAACTTAAGAGTCTTATTATTTCAGTTTCTAAGCTATTCCCTAGTTTCTAGAAGTTACAATTACTCTTTTAGTTGACTATTTTAGTTATTATTCATTCAGATGACTAAAATATTATTTGCCAATTATTGCCTTAATAGTTCTTGTGTAGAACTGTATTTAACAAAATGGAATGATTTTGCTTATTTTCACTCTAAAAAAAAGGAAAGATTAATACTGAATGGATTATTAATGCAAACAGGGTTGGGTAAAAAGGAAGTACTCAGATAATATATCATTTTCCTGATCTTTGTATTATAGTTATGTATGTTGTTAGAGTAGAAACAATGTCTGTTATGTTTGGTACTGTCGATGTGTGGATGTTAAATGTTTTTCTTTTTTTAACTAGGTGGGCTTATGCTATACATGGTGTTCTTGAAGTAAATGTTTGCCCCAGATTACGGATGTGGTCATGGAACCATATTAGAAAACATAGGCAAAAAATGAAGCAATATAAAGAACTGTATAAAAAAAAGTTAACAAGTAAGAAGCCACCTGGTGAACTTCTCGTGTCTTTGGAGGTTAGCATTTAAAAACAAATTGTTGAATGTTTTATATTACAGAACTAACTCCTTATTGGTCTTTAATCACTAATACTTCCTGTCTTTCACTCTAATTTGTTTTGACCTTTTCATCTCTTTTACTTAGACATTTTTGTACTTCTTATCTTCAGCTGGATGATACCAGATTTGTTGAAATTCTGCGAGCTTTTGAAATTTGCAATTATTCTCAACCTGAAGGAATTTGGATTCATGCAAATAGTAACTTGAAACTTTTGATCATTGTGCCATTTGTTTATTTATTTCTTTATGAATGAGGCGGAGTCTCCCTGTGTCCCCCAGGCTGGAATGCAGTGGTGTGTTCTTGGCTCGCCACAACCTCCGCCTCCTAGGTTCAAGAGATTCTCCTGCGATAGCCTCCTGAGTAGCTGGGATTACAGGCATGTGCCACCACGCCTGGCTAGTTTTTGTATTTTTAGTAGAGATGGGGGTTTCACCTTGTTGATAAGGCTGGTCTTGAACTTGTGACCTTTTGATCCGCCCGTATCAGCCTCCCAAAGTGCAGGGATTACAGGCGAGAGCCACTGTGCCCAGCTCATTATGTCATTTTTAACTTTAAAAGTCTAGCATTTGTTACATAGATTCCCACTTCTCTGTGTTGGTTTCAAAGCCTTTTATGTGTCACCACTGCATTTTCCTATATTACCATCTGACTATGCACTAATTCAGTGTTTCCTGTCCTCTCTATATTTAATGCTTATTCTTACAGCCACATCTGTGCTCATAAATGCTACCTGTCTTCCTTTGTCTTTCTACCCACTCAATTCTACTCATCCCTGAAGTTGTTCTACTTAAGACTTACGATTTTGTTTTTCAAAAAATCACTCGCTACTCATATCTATGCTGATATTTGTTCAGGCATTGCTTCCCAGAATTTAACATATGTATTATATTGATGAATGTTCTGTTGTTTGCTTCCTATTATATCTTTTCTTTATTGCAGCAGTTTGCTAGATTATGTGCTTAAATTATTTATGTAAAGTTAGTTTTGTAACAAAAGTTAACACATTTTTGTTTTTATTTTAAGGAGTTGGAGAAAACCTTGGATGTCTTTAATATTACTATAGCTAGACAGCAGGCAGAAGTTGAGGTAATTCTAGGCTTTTCAATTAATAAAAATATAATTGAATTCCATATAGATAGGAGAGATGTGTTATTATTAATCTCTTGCCGTAACATATTGTTTCTGAAAAATGGTTCAGTATGCTTTTTAGAATTATAAGAAAATGATTTAATCATTTTGCCATATACACTTAAATCAGACAGATTTCTAGGGGGAAAAATCTTTCTAAATAATTGCGCTTCTCAGATGTTCAGTTATGAAGGTAAAAAGCCAGTTCATTTTTTTCAATCATCATTTCTTAAAGGATGGTGGAGAAACTATGTGGTACTCCTAAATTCTTATGTTTCGCTAATGTTGCAGTTACTGTGTTCTGTTATTAGTGTGTATATTGTTTACAATCATTTTGCTCAAGGAGATAAGTTCTCCAAATGTCTTGCTTATATTTGTTTCAGTTGCTAAATAAAGGATAATTTGTCATTTATTTAAAGTTTATTCATTTTAGGTAAAGAAAGCTGGATACAAAATTTACAAAGAAGGAGTAAAAGATCCAGAGGATAATAAAGGGTGGTTTGGCTGGCTGTGGTCATGGTCAGAACAAAAAGCTAATGAACAGCAACCAGATGTTAAACCTGGAAGTACGTCCATTTCATTTTACAGTATAGTTTATCACTGGGTGTCAAAATAAAGTTTTGCAATCTTTTGTCTAATTAAAGTGTATTGAAGTATATTTATGTAGTTATGTATAATGTCATTGCAAATAAAACTATTAAAACATTGACCATGTATTAGTTTAGAAATACATAATTAAAAAAAATCTTACTAGTGCTTACAAAAGAGCTTTACGTCCAGAGTATTTAGTGAATGCATAAAGCACCGTAATAAATAAATAAATATTCCAAAGTGGTCTCCATTGTAAATTTTCATTGAAGTTGTTTCTTGGAAAGATTTTTGATTTTTAACCAAAAGCCGAAAAGTACAGCTTTTAGTGACTTAGGTATATGTTTTAGATCTGTCACTTATTAGCAGTGTGTCTCCGGCAAGTTATTAAAGTGCACTAAACCTCAGTTTTAACATCTGTAACATGAGAGAAAATTGCAATACTAATACTACAGACTTTTTATACTAAATGTGTTGATTAGCACAGTGCTATTAATTGCCTAATATAGTTAGCCATTTTTTGAGCTCTTGCTTAATATTACAAATTACTGTTGCTACATTTATGTATTTAGCAATTTATATTTTGGATAATTACTTGTAAAATTGCCTGCCCCATTCAAACAGTCACTGTTTATAATTTCTTAAAAGCCTTCAAGAAAGTGAATTGCACATTTTTGAAAGATAAATTGTGTTAATTTTATATTGTTTTTATTAAGAACATAAAGCACTTCTTTTATGATTTGTAGTTCTTGAAGAAATGTTGACACCTGAAGAAAAAGCCTTACTCTATGAAGCAATTGGGTATAGTGAAACAGCAGTTGATCCAACTTTGCCAAAAACAGTAAGATGTTTTCTTGACTTATACGTTAGAATTCATTAATTTATTTAGAGATAGGATCTCACTCTGTTACCCAGGCTGGACTACCTTGGTGTGATCTCTGCTGCCAGCTTTAACCTGGCCTCAAGCAGTCCTCTCACCTCAGCCTCCTGAGTAGCTGAGACCACAGGCATGTACCCTAATGCTGGCTAATTTTTGTATTTTTAAAATAGAGCTGGGGTTTTACCATGTTGCTGATGTTGGTTGTGAACTGCTGAGCTCAAGCAATATGCCTGCCTCAACTTCCCAGTGTGCTGGGATTATAGCCATGAACCACTCTACCTAACCTTATACTTTGGAATTTAATGTTACATATGTCTATTTTTAATCCTTTCAAAAATATATGTTACTGACTTGTTCTGTGATCTTTTTGTGGGTCCATAATTGCATTTATTTTATTTCTAAGGTAGGGCTAAATATTGTCATTTTTTTGGTGTTAATGTGATGATTCTTGAGATAAAATATTGTTGTTAAAGTATTTGGTTGTTTTTGAAATGAATGGACTGTAAGAATAAGATTATTTCTTATGTTCATAAATATATATAATGTTTTTCATTTTATTCTTCTGAACATACCCTAGTTTGAAGCCTTGAAGTTTTTTGTCCACTTGAAAAGTATGTCTGTTGTTCTAAGAGAAAATCATCAAAAACCAGAGCTGTTAGATATTGTAATAGAAGAATTTAGCACCTTAATTGTGCAAAGACCAGGAGCACAAGCAATAAAGTAAGTATTAATTTATTTTCTTTTCTCACATATGAAAAAGCTTCACTGTGTTCTTGGATATTAGGTGACAATCCTGGTCTTTTGCAAAGAACACTGTAGTTTAATGTATCTTTTTGTGGTTTCAGAAAACTTAGGTTTTTTTTTTTGAATTATTAAAATAATGCATGTTCAGTAGAAAACCACATGCCAGTGAAACATAGGGCATTCAAGAATAATACAAAAATGATCAGCAACTGCACTACACAAGAAGAAACAGCATTAACAATGTGGTTTTTATCTGGGAGTGTTTAGTTTGTTTTTTTAAAAATAGCTTTCAGATGTAATTCACATACCCTGCAATTCATCCGTTTAAAGTATATGACTCATTGATTTTTCACAACTGTATTATATAGTAATTTCACATTGATATATTTACAAAGTTGTTCAACCACCACCACTGTATTAGTCTGTTTTCACATTGCTAATGAAAACTTACCCAAGATTGGGAAGAAAAAGAGGTCTAATTGGACTAATAGTTCCACATGGCTGGGGAGGTCTCAGAATCATGTCAGGAGGCGAAAGGCACCTCTTCCGTGGTGGTGGCAGGAGAAAATGAGGAAGATGCAAAAGCAGAAACCCCTGATAAAACCATCAGATCTTGTGAGACTTATTCGCTACCATGAGAACAGTATGGGAAGCCACCCCCGTGATTCAAATCGTCTTCCACCAGGTCCCTCCCACAACATGTGGGAATTATGGGAGTACAATTCAAGATGAGATATGAGTTGGGACACAGAGCCAAACCGTGTCAACCACTGTCTAATTCCAGAACTTTTCTTTTCCTTTTTTTTTAATTCATTTTTTTTTTTTTTTCTGAGACAGGGTCTCACTCTGCTGCACAGGCTAGAGTACTGTGTCAGGATCTTGGCTCACTGGAGCCTCTGCTTCCTGGGCTCAGGCTTTTCTCCAGCTTCAGCCTCCTGAGTAGCCATGACTGCAGGCACAAGCCACCAACACACTGCTAATTTTTGGAATTTTTGTAGAGATGGGGTTTCTGTATGTTGCCTAGGCTGGTCTCGAACTTGTGAGTTCGGAGCAATTTGCCAGCCTTAGGCTCCTGAAGTGCTGGGATTATAGGCATGAGTCACTGTGCCCTGCTCATTCCAGAATATTTTAACAACCGCCAAAGAAACCCTGTGTAACCATTAGCAGTCACTCCCTAGTGCCCCCTTACCCAGCCACTGGCAACAACTAATTTAGTTTCTGTTTGAAAGGATTTGTCCATTTTGGACATTTCATATGAATGTAGTCATACAATAGATATGGTCTTTTCTGTTTGGCTTTTTTCACTTAGCATGATATTTTCAGGGTTCATCCTGTTGTTGCATGAACTAGTACTTTGTTCCTTTTTATTGCCTAGTAATCTCTAGTATGGGTACACTGCATTTTGTTTATCCATTTAACTGTTGAAGATATTTCGGTTATTTCTTCTTTTTGGCTATTCTGAATATTGCTGCTATGGATAGTCATGAGTAATATTTTGTTTGAAGATGGGTTTTAAATTTCTTGGGTATATATGTATACCTGGAGTGGAATTGCTGCCTCATATGCTAATCTGTTTAACCTTTTGAAGAACTTCAAGCTGTTTCCTGAAGCAGCTTCACCATTAGATTTCTATCAATAGTGTATGATGTTTCCAGTTTCTTCATATTCTCATCAGTACTTGTTATTATCTGTTCTTTTGATTATAACCATTCTAGTGAGTATGAAATGATACCTCACTGTGGTTTTGATTTATATTTTCCTGATGGCTGAGGATTTTGAGCTTTTTTTTTTGTGCATATTGGCCATTTCATGTGTATATCTTCTTTGGAGAAATGTCAATTAAATTTCTTCTCTTATTTTATATTGGGTTGTCTTTTTATTATTGGGTTGTAAGAGTTCTTTATATATTCTTTATACAAATCTCTTATTAGATAAACAATTTTCAGTTTTTTCTCCCACTGTGTTTTCTTTTTATTTTTCTTAAAGGTGAAGTCAAATTTTATTTACTTTAGTTATACATGCTTTTCATTATACCTCAGAAATCTTTGCCTACCCCAATGGTACAAATATATACTCCTATATATTTTTATTATTTTAGAATTTATGCTATTTCCTCTTAAACATAGGTTTATGATCCATTTTGAGTTCATGTTAGTGTATGGTGTGAGGTGGAGGGTTCAGCTTCATTCTTTTTCATGAGATTATTCAGTTGTCCTAGCTCCATCTTTTGAAAAAACGATTCCTTCCCCATTGAATGATCTTGGCAGCCTTGTCAAAATTTATGAGTTGACCATAAATGTAAGGATTTATTTCTAGACTCTTAATTGTAATTCCATTGATCTATTTGTCTAGCCTTATGCCAGTACCTTGCTGTCTTAATTATGGTAGTCTTATAATAGAACTTGTAATCAGAAAGTATGAGTCTTCCAGTTTTGTTTTTTTGTTTTAGCTTTCCTGATTTCCTTAAATTTCTATATAAATTTTAAGGTGATCTTGTTCATTTCTGCAAAACAGTAAGCTCAGAATTGATAAAGATTGTGTTGAATTCATGGTGGATCAATTTCAGGTGTACTGAACAAATTATTGTACAAATTATTTAGCTACTCATCTAAACAATATTAAGTCTTCTAATCCATGCACTTTGGATGTCTTTTCATTTATTTAGATATTTTAAAAATTTGAACAATGTTTTGAAGTTTTCAGATACAGTGCACCTCTTAGGTTAAATTTAATTGTAAGTATTTTATTGTTTTTGTTGGTATTATACATGGAACTGTTTTCTTAATTTCATTTTGGATTATTACATATGTCTAGAAATACAATTGAGTTTTGTATACTGCACTTGTACCCTGCAACCTTGATGAACTTGTTTAATTTGTTCCATGACTTTTTTTAGTTGATTCCTTACAATTTTTTATATACGTGATTATATAATCTGCAAATATAGTTTTACTTCTTCCTTTCCAATGTGGATGCCTTTTCTTTAATTTTCTTGCCTAATTGCCCTGGCTGGAACTTCCAGTAGTGTCTTGAATAGAAATGATGAGAGTGGGCTTCTCTTGTTGTTTCTGTTCTTAGAGGGAAGTGTTCATTCTTTCAGTGTTAGGATGTTAGATGTGAGATAGGTGTGGTCAGCATTATTTTATAGTCCCATGAGCGATGTACATAGAATCATATTCTTTTATATCATTCCCAACACTTGTATTTTCTGTTTTTTTTGTTTTAAATGATAGCCATCCTTATTGGTGTGAAATATAGTATCATATTGTGGTTTTGCTTTGAATTTCCTTAATGACTATTGATGTTGAGCATCTTTTCATATGGATATTGGCCCTTATTGGGTCTATTTGTTAATTGAGTTATTTTTCATTTGTTGTTGAGTTATAAGAAGTCTTTTTTTTTTTTTTTGAGACAGAGTCTCACTGTGTCACCAGGCTGGAATGCAGTGGGCATGATCTCAGCTCACTGCAACCTCCACCTCCCGGGTTCAAGCGATTCTTTTGCCTCAGCCTCTGGAATAGCTGGGACTACAGGCATGCGCCACCATGCCTGGCTAACTTTTGCATTTTTAGTAGAAACGGGGTTTCACCATGTTGGCCAGGATGGTCTTGATCTCTTGACCTCGTGATTCGCCTGCCTCGACCTCCCAAAGTGCTGGGATTACAGGTATGAGCCACCGCATCCGGCCAAAAATTCTTTTGTATTCTGGATACTAAACCCTCACCAGGTACGTGATTTGCAAATATTTCCTTCCATTGTTTATATTGTCATTTCACTTCGTTGACACTGTCCTTTGATGTATAAAAGTTTTTAATTTTGAAGCTCTCTTTGTCCAGTTTTATATTTTGTTGTTCATGCTTTTGATGTCGTATCTCAGGAGATTCACCTAAGCCAAGATTATAAAAGTCTAATCCATTATTTTCTTCTAAGCGTTTTATACTTGTCTCTTGCATATAAATTTATGACCTGTGTTGAGTTAATATTTGTATATGGCATAAGGAACTCAGTACAACTCATTTTATTTGCATTTGGATATCCTGGTGTCCCTTCTTTCTTGTTGAAGATGCTATTCATTCCTTAATGAACACTCTTGGTATCATTGTTGAAAATCAATTAGCCATAGATATATGGCTTTATTTTTGGACTTTTTTTTTTTTTTGAGACAGAGTTTTGCTGTTGTTACCCAGACTGGAGTGCAATGGCTCACCGCAACCTCCGCCTTCTGAATTCAAGCAGTTCTCCTGCCTCAGCCTCCTGAGTAGCTAGGACCACAGGTGCGCACCACCATGCCCAGCTAATTTTTGTATTTTTAGTAGAGATGGGGTTTCATCTTGTTGACCAGGATGGTCTCGATCTCTTGACCTCGTGATCCACCCGCCTTGGCCTCCCAAAGTGCTGGGATTATAGGCGTGAGCCACCGTGCCTGGCCTTGGACTTTTAATTCTATTTAATTTTTATTCTAGACTTCCACTATGTTTATCATTATGCCAATGTCGTACTATTTTGATTACTGTACACTTTCAGTAAATTTTGAAATTGGGAAGTGTCTTTCCAATTTTGTTCTGCTCTTTCAAGAATGTTTTAGCTATTCAAGGTTGCTTGCAAGACTTTATGAATTTGAGGATTCACTTTTCCATTTCTGGAAAATGTCTCTTTGAAATTTGATAGGGATTGCATTCAGTATGTAGATTGCTTTTGGTAGTATTGCCATAAGAACAATATTAAGTCTTCTGTGAACGTGGGATATCTTTCCATTTTAATAAATGCTAAATAGATGCTTTTTCTATTTTTTTAAGAGTTTGAGAAGGATTGTTATTCTGATTTAAATATTTGTAGAATTCACTAGTGAAGCCATTTTGTTCTTATATTAGTCTGTTCTCATGCTCCTAATAAAAACTTACCCGAGACTGGGTAATTTATAAAGTAGAGAGGTTTAATTGACTCATAGTTCAGTATGGCCGGGGTGGCTTCACAGTCATGTCAGAAGGCAAATGAGGAGCAAAGTCATGTCTTACATGGAGGCAGGCAAGAGAGAGCTTGTGCAGGGGAGCTCTTCTTTATAAAACCATCAGGTCTTGTGAGACTTAGTCACTATCATGATAACAGCACTGGAAAGCCCTATCCTCTTGATTCAGTTACCTACAATTGAGTCTCTCCCACCACATGGGGGAATGGCTACAGTTCAAGATGAGATTTGGATAGGGACACAGCCAAACCGTATCAGCTGAACTCTTCTTTGTTGAGAGTTTTTGATTATACATTTACTCCTTACTAGTTATAGGTTTTACTATAAGTAAGTTTAAAAGGTAATAGTAAGTTTTACTATAGTAAAGTTTTACTGATAGTTTATAGGTTTATAAGTAGGGTCTAAAAGTTACAGTGAAATTTACTATAGATTTTTAAGGTTATAGAAAGGTTTTACTTCCTATTATCTAACTTTCTTCTTGACCGTTCTTGAGGCAGTTTTTGAAATTTGTGTATTTCTAGGAATTTGTTCATTTCTGTATCTATTTTCTTGATACTATTCTTTGCAGTACTTTTGTAGTACTTTTCTTGGTACTATTCTTTGCAGTACTTTGTAGTACTATTTATAGTACTACTTTGTAGTAGCATAGTACTACTTTGTAGTAGTATTTTCTTGGTACTCTTCTTTGCAGTACTTTGTAGTACTTTTTATTCCTCTGTGGTGTGTTATAATGCCTCCACTTTCATTTCCGATTATAGGTATTTGCATCTTTGGTGATTTTTTTTTTTTACTTCAGGTAAAGGTTTGTTAAGTATGTTAACCTTTTCAAAGTGGTAACTTTGATATTTTTTTCATTCTCTCTGATGTTTTTGTTTTCTCTATTTCATTTGTCTCCACTCTGATATGTATTATTTTATTCGTACTGTGAACTTTGCGTTGAATTTGCTCTTCTTTTTGGAGTTTCTTAAAGTGTAATGTGAGGTTATTGATTTGGTAATCTTTCTTTTTTAATGTAGGCATTTACAGATAAAAATTTCCCTATGAGAACTGCTTTGGATACATTTTGTATGTTTTGTAATATTTTGTTTGATTTGCATTCCTTTCAAGATAGTTTCTGATTTCTGTTGCGTTTTTTTTTAATCTGTTGATTGTTTGTTTATTTTCCACATATTTGTGAATTTTTAAGTTTTTCTTCTGTCGAGTTGTAATTTGATTCCATTGTTGTTGGAGAAGATCCTCGGTGTAATTCTTTTGTTACTAAATTTGTTGAGATTTGTTTTGTGACCTAACATTTGGTCTGTTCTGGAGAATGTTCCATGTGCTTGCACTTGAGAAGAATGTATTTTGCTGCTGTTGGGTAGAGAGGTCCATATCTGTCTGTTACATGCAGTGGGTTTATAATGTTGTTCAGGTTCTCTATTACTTTCTTGTTCCTCTGTCTAGATGTTCCTCATTTAAAGTAGGATATTGAAATTTCTTAGCGTTATTGTTAGCTATTTATTTCTCCCTTTAATTCTGTCAAGGTGTGAATCCTATATTTCAGGGACTTTGTTTGGTGTATGCATGTTTATAATTGTTATATCTTTGATGAATTGACCCTTTCAATCAAAATATAATGACCTTTTTCTCTTGTCACAGTTTTCTGTTGAAAGATATTTAAGTTAATTAATTAATTAATTTAGATACAGGGTCTTGCTTTGCCACCCAGGCTGCAGTGCAGTGGTGCAGTCATAGCCTCACTGCAGCCTTGAATTCCTGGGCTCAAGTGATCATCTCGTCACAGCCTCCCAAGTAGCTGGGATTAATGGTGTGAGCAACCGTATCTGGCTAAGTATTATTTTATATGTTAGTATAACCACCCAGCTCTCTTTTAGTTACCAGTTACATGGAATGTCTTTTTTCATTCTTTCACTTTTAATGCATAGGTTTCTTTGAACATAAAGTGAGTCTCTTTTAGGCAGTATGCCTATGGTCCCTGACTTAGGCTAGGTATATTAAATACATTTTGACTTGGGATATTTTCTATGGGTTTATTGGGAAATAATTTGTCATAAGTTGAGGAGGATCTGTATTGTTGTATCATGTTTTTTCACCCATTCTGCTAATCTCTCTCTTTCCTTTGATAAGTTTAATTTAATTTACATTTAACGTGTTTACTGGTAGGCAAGAAGTTCTGCCATTTTGCTATTTGTTTATTGTATGTCTTATGCCTGCTGTATTCTCAGTTTCTCCATACTGTGTTTTTAGTGTTTGTTAATTTTTTTGGAGTATATATTTTTATTTCTTCCTAATTTCTTTTTCCAAACATATTTTAGTCATTTCGTTGAGAGCTACCATAGGGATTACAGTGAACATTTTGAAGGTAAGACAGTCAAATTTTAATTGACACGAACTTAACTTCAATAGTGTATGAATACTCCTATGCAGCTCCATTTTTTTCTCTTTATGTTACCATTTTCACAAATTTCTGTTTTACGTACATGTGTCCATTAGCCTAGGTTTATATTTGTTTTTACGTATTTGTCTTTAAATAAGAGAGGAATTAAAAAAAGGAGTTAAAAACATGTTACTGATTTTTTTATTTGCTTATGTAGTTACCATTGCAAGAGTTGTTTATTTATTTGTGTGTCTTCAAATTACTAATATCCTCTCATTGTAGCCTTTAGGATTCCCTTTAGCCTTTCTTGTAGGGCAGGTCTACTAATGACAGACTCAGTTTTTGTTCCTCTGGAGATGTGTTCATTTTTCCTTCGTGTTAGAATGATAGTTTTGTCAGATACAGATTTCTTGGTTGACTTTTTTTTTTCATTTAGCACTTTAAGTACATTATCTTGCTGCCTCTTGGACTGCATGGTTTTCGAGGAGAAATTAGCTGTTAATCTTTTAAGTGTCTCGCATATGTGATGAGTTGCTTCTGTCTTGCTGCTTTGAAGATTTTCCTTGTTTTGGCTTTTAATAGTTGGATTCTAATATGTCTGTGTGTGAGTGTCTGAGTTTATCCTGATTGGAGGTCTTTGAGCTTCTTGGATGTATAAATTTGTGTTCTTTATCACATTTGAGAAGTTTTTGGCCATTATTTCTTCCAGTGTTTTTAATGTCTTTTTCTTTTTCTCCTGTCTCCCACTTTAGGCACTGTTCATTGTTCTTCATTATTCTTTATGCTCCTCAGACTCAATAATTTCAGTTGTCCTGTCTTGTAGTTTGGTGGTTCCTTCTTTGGGCCGCTTACATCCTCTGTTAAACCTCTTTCTAGATGGTTCCCAAATCATGATTGTTCAGCTTACGATTTTTTGACTGTAGAATGATATGCAAGTGATCCATATTTAGTAGAAATCTTACTTTGAGTACCCATACAACCACTGTTTTTCACTTTTCAGTACAGTACTCAATAAATTACATAAGATGTTCAACATTTTATTGTAAAATAGGCCTTGTGTTAGATGACTTTGCCCAACTGTAGGCTAATTTAAATATTCTGAGTACATTTAAGGTAGGCTAGGCTACGCTATGATGCTTGGTAGGCTGGGTGTGTCAAATGCATTTTAAACTTACGACATATTGAACTTAAAATGATTTTATTGGGACATAACCCCAGTATAAGTCAAGCAGCATCTGTAGTGAATTTTTCATGGTGGCTGTTGTATTTTTCACTTTCAGAATTTCTGTTTGGTTCTTTTAAATAATTTCTACCTATTTATATTCTGTGTTCAAATGTTATTTTCCTGGTTTTTTTTTTTTTTT
>JAPYYA010001232.1:0-17067 GCA_028533165.1 Leontopithecus rosalia | reverse complement strand
AGATCGAGACCATCCTGGTCAACATGGTGAAACCCCGTCTCTACTAAAAATACAAAAAATTAGCTGGGCATGGTGGCGCGTGCCTGTAATCCCAGCTACTCCGGAGGCTGAGTCAGGAGAATTGCCTGAACCCAGGAGACGGAGGTTGCGGTGAGCCGAGATCGCGCCATTGCACTCCAGCCTGGGTAACAAGAGCGAAACTCCGTCTCAAAAAAAAAAAAAAAGAAATTACCTGGTTTCATAAACATATGAGATTTTTTTGGTCATTGCAGAGGATTATAGTTAAAATCAGAAACACACCTTAGCAATATTATTTATATAATTTTAATATGATTTCAACAGCTTTTATTCAATCTTCACTTTTATTATCTCAAGTACATACTGTAATCTAATGAGGATAAAAGCACAGGAGATACTCTTCTACTTGAATATGAAAGAAGCGTGGTAAAGTAATCGTGAATGACAAAGAAGTCCCTGAGAAATATAGAACAGGAAGGGACACCAGAATGTCTGATGAATCAGACTTTGTTTCTTAAACATAATTCACAAGGTTTTTCTGGCATTCTCAAGGGATATTTACACAGCAAAGATACCTGGACAATGAAGATCACTTTGTTAGTAATGTCTTCCATTATCCATACACAATTCATGAACTGTAAAACATACAAAAATAGGAAGGGCTAAAAGAGAATGAACAATGCTATGATGCTACAAAACATTTCTTGATTTACTATTGCTTATTTACAATTGACCAAGGCTTCCAGAAAAATATTTTTGCTTTAAACCATGCCTGAAACTCTTATGTCAAAATTCAAAAGACTTTCTAGGCATATGTATTTCAAACCATATAGCAATTGGTAAATAAATAAATAAAATTTAGTTCAGGCAGTACAGGCCAGTAAATTGTTTAGGGCAAGTATTCTCAAAATTGCTTTCCAGCTTATGCAAATAATCCTTCCACAGCTAAGAAGATGTAAAGTTACTTAACAAACACATAGAGAACATGCTAAAGGCAAAGTTGGGCAAAGTGGATTTACATTTCACAGTTAAATGGAATTTCTGTCCAGCTTTCAATTATTCACCTGCATATTCATTTTATAAAGAAAAACTCATGTATTCTTCATAAAAACTACCGAAAATAGTACAATTATTATGCCCACTTTATAGATGAGGAAAATAAGATATATGCGGAGGTTCAAAAACTTGTCAAGTCACACAGCTAGAAGTGGCTGATCTGGGTTACAAATCCTGAAGTCAAGCTTCGGAGTCAGTTCTTTTTTTTTCTTTCTTAAATTTAATTTTATTTTAAGTTCCAGGGTACATGTGCAGGATGTGCAGTTTTGTTACATAGGTAAATGTGTGCCACTGTGGTTTGCTGCACCTATCAACCCATCACCCAGGTATTAAGGCCCACATGCAATAGCTATTTATCCTGATACTCTGAGTCAGTTCTTTTAACCACTGGGCTTTTCTGTGTCTCCACGGGCTTGATAACATCCTCATCCCACTCAAGCACCAGCAACACCTGAGTTTCAACACTTGCTCTATCATTTACTAGCAGATACTGGACAAATTACTTTAGCCTTGACTAGTCCCAGTTATATGCAGTTTATATGCATAAAATGGATGGAGAGCATAACACTGATCCAGTTGCACTGCTACAGAGATAAATAGAACAACGTATCAGAGGCTCTGGTTTTTCGTTTCTTTTTTTCAGGATTAGAAGGAGTAGAAGAAAGCAAATTGGTGATTGAATCTTGGAAAAGTACATCTTATCAACTAGATCCTTCTGAATCTCCCTCTCTGTCCCTCTCTCTCTCTCCCCCCCCCTTCTCTCAAACTCCCAGGCTCAAGCGATTATGTCATCTTAATTTCCTGAGTAGCTAGTACTCCAGCCATGCACCACCACACCTGGCTGAAGAGATAATGTCTTACCACGTTGCCCAGACTGGTCTCAAACTCCTGGGCTCAAGCCATTCTCCTGCCTCAACCTCCCAAAATGCTGGGATTTAGGTGTAAGCTACCACACCTGGCCCCAATCCCATGTCTTTAACGGTAATTGTTGTCTTTCATTAAACCGATTAAATACTTTCCTTGATATCTGTCACTACAATGGGCTTGCGAATTTTTCTGACTGAACAGAATCACATCATTCTAGTTACTATGACATAGATTCACTACAGCAAATATAAATATATACAGAAAACTTACTCGGGGATCAAAATGACAAGAAGGGTGTGGCTGGATGTGATTTAAAGTGACTCTACTGACACAGATGATTCAATTCTGGCTCCTGACTCCTAAGCTCCTTGGGTTGGAGGCTTCAGTTCTTTCAGATGCCTTCCTAGAAAAGCTGAGGAGGTGCAGTCCACATTTTTTCCTATGGGAAATGTCTTGTACTTAATTATAAAAAATAATGACTGATGTGATCAAGTCACTAATTTCTCTAACCTCTCCCAGGTCTGTTGTAACGGCCTTTAACTGAGTGATTGCTGGACATATGAGGGAGGGAAATCTTTGACTTTCTACAGCCTGGCCAATTGTATTTCACTTTTCAGTTTCATTTCAGGACTTCCTGATTTTCTTTCTATCTGAGGAATCTCTCTCATTACTGTAGAAAGTCTAGGGATTTCTGTCTTAGTTTCATTTTCTGTCTATTTTTTTCTTGCTTTATGAACCAATTCTGGCTTAATTGATTATGTATTTGCTGCTGTTGATTTAACGTTGTTGCTCTTCTTTTAATAAACTAGTTCCTTCGAAATGCTTCTTTAAAAAAAAGTTGCACTAACATGTCATTTGTAACCTGAAATTTTAATAATTTATCTCGTACTTACATGAAAGATACTCTTCTTTATGTGTTCTCTCTCTAACTTGCTACATTTCCTATCACTATTCATCTGTTTTATTGATGCATTTCCTTCATTATTTCTTAAAGGGAATTCATTCTTGGTCTCTAACTGATGATATATTTAGAAAATTTATATTTTTGTTTGGTTTATTGACTTGTGTATTTCTTCTGTCATGCTCCGTTGGGTAGTTTTAAAAAATTATATTCTTATGCTCCCTAATTCTATAGTGTAATATCCTGTTCCAAGAAACACTAACACTAACCCAGCTAACATATATATATATATATATATATATATATATATATATATATATATTTCATAAGCCTCATCCTTTTCCTGATTTTTGTCTACTCTTCACACCCGCATACACATTGTCTCAGCTTTTTGTTCACTTGCATTTCTGTTGTTTATCCTTGACAATGCCACACATATATCTTTTAAATATATATACATATTTCAAAATGGTGTTAAGTTTTTTGTCTCAGAATTTACCTTTGATTACTACTATGATTCTTCGAATTAATAACTTAAAGTGATAACATCTCTCCTCATTTTTAGATATGCCTATCTTGCATGTATTTTCTACTGTGAGGTTTCTAGCATTTTTGCTCCATTTGAAGTGAAATATACACAGATCCAATTTCATAAAGTCCCCAAATGGCAAGAAATCAGATGTAACACCTTTGGCACTTGGAACCTGACAATGAATTTCCAGCTGACAATATGTGTAGGCTCATCCTGGTCATTCACTAATAGTGAATTTTATGGGTTTCATTTTTCTTGTTCTGCATATTAAAAAAGCTATTGATTAGGAATGGGCAAAGTTGATTCAAACATCAGAGTTATGTATGTAGATTGCCCAGACTTCAGTTATTTAACTGCATGTTCATAGTCTTCGACTCAAGTATGAAGAACAGGACTTTAATCATCAGAGAACATTTTCTTTATTTTGTACTTCCCTGATGTACATGTATTATAAAGTGTCTCCCTGGAAAAGTTCAGATGTATGTGGTTTGCCATATCAGTGATTTAACCACAATTCTGTAATTAATCATGTCTTTACTTTTTTTACATTTTATATATGAATGTTCTGTGTTTCAAAAAGTACATAGCATTGGGAACAGCAATGGCTTACAATTCAAACTTTTTTTTACTATTATATAATATGGCATTCTTTGCAGACTTACTAATTAATTCATTAAAAGGGGTGGAACGGCTGTAAAAATATTTCCTCTGGGGCACTATGAAGTGAATTAAAATATAGGAAATGAGTGTGTTCAATGGATCAATGAATTTGTGACCACTCATTTTTAGTAAAGAATGATATCTACTAGTGAGGGTAAAAACAAATGACAATAACAACTATAAAAACAATTTTGTGGAGCTCTATGACTCTATTTTTATTTCTGCTCTGTAGATATTTCTTTCTTTGGTACTAGGATTACATTAATTACTGTAGACTCTTAGATATGCTTTGTTTCCTTTAATGAGTAACTTTGTGAAAAATCTTTATTTTACTCTCGAATATGCAAAACTTAAGTTACAAAAACCCAATCATGCCTTGATGATCTGAAGTTTATACTTTCCATTAGTAAGTCTTAGTTCTCTTTTCACCATAGTCTCAACCAAATATTCTTTAAGTATCTTTTCTTACTCATTCCTAATATAATGAACTGTGTCTTTAGATGTCTGTAGTAAGTTTTATCTTTCTTAATGTGACTCTTCTGACCCATTTTGGGATTTGGGAAGACTAATCACCAAAAAACCCTCAGTTTATGAGTAAATCATGGCAATAAACATTTTGATCATTTCCTTTATGTCTTAGTCTCTATGCAGATAATACATATGTGATCAAGTAGAAATGGTATCTGTTCTCTCAAAATGTATATTTTTTAACATGGAGTTTTCTTTAGTTGTCTTAATCTTCAGTGTCCTCTAACACTCTGGATTGTGTGTTTTGATTTGAGTGTCCTATTGCCATCTTTTCAACTCTCTCCATCAACAATTTTGAGCATTCCTACATTCCTTCTTGTAAACCCAAACTTGTACATTTAGTTTTTTCTCCCAGGTTCAAGCTATTCTCCTGCCTCAGCTTCCCAAATAGCTAGAATTACAGGCATGCACCAACATGCCTGGCTAATTTTTGTATTTCTAATAAAGACAGGGTTTTACCATGTTGCCGAGGCTAATCTGTGATACCTGACCTCAAGTGATCTGCTTGCCTTGGCC
Organism: Leontopithecus rosalia; assembly: GCA_028533165.1. Classification (NCBI taxonomy): domain Eukaryota; kingdom Metazoa; phylum Chordata; class Mammalia; order Primates; family Cebidae; genus Leontopithecus; species Leontopithecus rosalia. Next base: position 11,989 of record JAPYYA010001232.1, on the reverse strand, counting down.
TCCCAAAGTGTTGGTATTATAGGCGTGAGGGATCGTGCCTTTAGTTTTTACAATATGTAACCTTCCACATCTAATGAGCGTTTTCTCAGAACGTGTATATCCTCTCTTGCTCCAAATACAAACCTAAATAATTCAGTGGCGTTTGAAGTTCTTTTTTTTTTTTTTTTTGAAACGGAGTCTCTCACTCTGTCGCCCAGGCTGGAGGGCAGTGATGCAATCTTGACTCACTACAACCTCTGCCTCCCGGTTCAGGAGATTCTCCTACCTCAGCCTACTGAGTAGCTGGGATTACAGGAGCCCGCCACTACACCCAGCTAATTTTTTGTATTTTAAGTAGAGACGTGGTTTCACCATGTTAGCCTGGCTGGTCTCAGACTCCTGACCTCATGATTCGCCCACCTTGGCCTCCCAAGGTGCCGGAATTACAGACTGAAGTTCTTTTCTGAACAACGCAGTATTTGAAAGAACATCTCTTTACCTGTCTGTTCTGTCAAGACAAAAGAGCTTCAGGGTAGCCTTCTTCTGACTGCCATGCATGGTGCTGTGTATTGTATTCTCTGAACGGTTGGTCTGCGAAGAAAAATTTTAAGGGGAAAGGAATAATAATAAATTTTTTCTCACTTAACACTTCCCATATTTGGGAGATAGTCTTTAAAAGCATTGTATCTTAGAAGTAAATACTGACAGTGAATATGATGTAAAATGCTCTTTCTCTTGAGATAATTTGTTCCAATCTGTTTTAGAAGGAAGGGAATGTGACAGGTTCCTTAAGAATGAACTTCTGCTTGGTGATACACAATTAATGAGAAATCTCCACATATGATATATGGTTTTCACTAACTTTTATTTGCAACACAATCGACAGTATTTTCTTTTTATTAATATATTTTTATGTTTATTTTCATGAGAAGGTTGAAAATTTATTTTTAGATCGTTGACATATTGAATCAAAGGTATGTAAACATTTTCTTATTTATTTCTCTAGGAGAGAAAAACATGAACAAAGATATTTTTATTAAAGTAGTTAGAAGACAAATAAGAATGTGAAATGGTTGTATAATACATGGATACGTAATCTATTTAATTTCAACTGCTTATAACTACTGAGATTATCAAATTATAGCTATATAGAATAAACATTTTATTAGCAATATTTTAGGTTGAATTATAACGTTTGGGCCAGTTAAAAATTAAACTTATAATCATTAAGTAAAAAGCACACCATGGGCTCTAGAAATCTCTTTATCCTGAGGAAACTATGAAAAGAAAAAGAAAAGATTATTTCTTTTATTGCATTCCAGGTAATTAGCCCTTTAATAAGCTGAAATTAAAGTAGGTAAAAAGAAAGCTGGAAGCCGGCTTACATATTACAGAGAAAATTATCTGATTTTAAAGTATGTTAGAGAAATCACAAAATGATGACTTTTGGATTATATTCTTGCTTATGTTATTGACACAGATAAGAGGTATAATTAAAGATAGAGTCATCATATTCAAACAATTAGATAAGATTATTCGTCACTCAAATACCTAACTTATTTTATAGATAAAATTTTATATTTTATATTACTATTTCCTATATTTTATAGATAGAATGCCAATTTTATTTATACCTCACTTTACAAGTACTTTTCTTTTTAAATTGTATTGCAAAAATGATTTTATTAAAGATGTTACACATTTGTTATATTTGATTACAATTTACATATTCCACTTCATCCTTTGTAGTAATTGCTTGTAGCTGAAAAGTCTAATACTAGCTTTTAGTCTGATAATGATGGTAAGCATTATGTGCTCCTATTCTCATAATACAATAAATCTTGGCATGAAAGTCCTAGGACTCTAAACACATCCCACACTGAACTTGTCTCTTTCTTCTCTTCTAAGAAATTTTATTATATTGTGTAATAAAGGGAATCATTGGCAAACAAATAATCAATAAGGACAAACCTAAATTTGATTTCATCTTTTTGTTTAAAATACAAATTGTTTGCAACGTTTATAATCTTTTCACCCACCAGAGCTGAGAAAGTTGAGATACATTTGAATAAGAGACATTATGCTGAATCATCAGTGCCTGCAGCTTACTAGCCAGAGTAGGTAAATCTCTAAACAACTGGTATTGTCTGCAACTGGTGTCCACTGGTAGGTTTCTATATAGAACACTATAAATCCATTTGCCAATCCAGAGACTATGTTTCAGTTAATTTTGATTGTGTATATAATTACCTATATAGTAACAGCTACAGATGAGAACAAAATAGGAAAGGAATGGAATACACTTTGACTACAATCTTAATTGAGGCCTTACTTGTTACAGGAACTTTGAAGAAAAGTTTTAGGAGAAGATGAAAGTTTTGATAGAGCTTTTCTATAACTTATAGATAATTAAGGAATAATGTGGATCTCTCCCTACAAGTTAGAATTCTCCACTTATGAATATTGTATTTATCTATGTCTCCTTTTATGTCCTCAACTAAAGTTTTATAATTTTCTAAATAAATAGAGTATACATATGTATACTGAGTATCTTATAATTTATATTGCTATTTTATATGAGATTTAAAAAATTAACCTTGTTACTTTGCGTTTCTAGTATTTGCAGTAATATTGAATTCTGTGTATGAATCATATTTTTTCAGTTTAAACCTTTTTTTTGGAATTTGGTTTATTTCTGGTTTGATCAGTGAATAACAAAAATTAGATTTTCTTTCTTTTCAACTCATAAGTATCACCTTCGTTTACCCATATTATTTTACTATGATTCTTATTTAAATATTAAATATAATCACAACAAATATGATTTTCTGTCCTTTTAATTTATATACAGAAACACTACCTGTTTCACTTTTAAGTATAAGGCTTGGATAGATTTTGGAAAATAACCATTACCCATTAAAGGAAGTTCTCTTTTGGTCTTAGTGTTTTAATATATTTTGTCATAAAAGAATTTTTGGATATAAGAAATTTTTACAACTTTTGTGGGTTTTTTTATTTCTTTAACTTAACGTAATGCCTGACAAATATAGAATTTTTTTCATTTTAACTTATTTATGAAATTGTGGAATCAATTCTACTTGGTCATGATAGTTCTTCTTTCTCAATGACTATAACATGGCCAGCTAAGATGGTTTTCTATTCTTATACTTGAAATGATTGCTAATTAATCCAAAGAACATTTTCTTATGCTAAATATCTGGACTTTGTCATGATCAATCCTAAATATATCTCTAACTCCATAGACGCAATCATGTGGAAAGCCTATTTTTTGTCTTCTGAGGTTCTGCCATTTTTTAGACCAAGGGTTGGCAAACTTTTTGTGTAAGTCCCACATAGTGAATATTTTAAGCTTTGAAAACCATATGGTTTTTGTCTCAAATACATAAGTCTGCTGTTACATCCCAAAAGCAGCCAGAGACAATATGTTACATGAGTATAACTATTTTCAATAAATAATTTATTATGGACGTCGAAACAAACGTTGACAGAATTGAAAGGAGAACCAGACAATAACAGTGATTTAAATACCCCACTATCAATAATGATAGAACAAACATCTCCACAGAACTTCAATAAGGAAACTGAAGACTTAACACTACAAACCAACTATACCTAACAGACAGACAGGTATTCCACACAGCAACAGAATAATATGTATTTATCTCAAGTACACATGCATTAGGCCATAAAACAATTCTTGACAAAATTTAAAATATCAAAACTACAAAAAAGTATGCTTTTCAGCCACAATGAAATGAAATTAGTAATCAATATCAGAAGGAAGACTGGAGAATCTGGTGCAAATTAAACAACATACTCTTAAGCTATAGGTCAAAAACAAATCAGTAGAACAATTTGAAAATATTTTCAGATGAATGAAAGCAATAGCAAAATTATGGAATCTAGGAAAAGCAGTGCATAAAAAGAAATTTATAGCTGTAAATGCCTATAGAAAAAAAAGTACCCAAATCAGTCACCTAACTTTATACCTTAAGAAACTAAAAATAGGAGAAAACTAAACCCAAAACAGGTAAAACAAAAGAAAAAATTGGAATAGAGATAAACAAAATAGGAAATAGAAAAATAATAGAATCAATAAACCAAAAGTTTGTTTGTTGAAAAGATCATCAAAACTGATAAGCCTTTAGCTAGACTAAGAAAAATGAGTGAAGATACATAACTCAAATAAGAAATGAAAGCAGGGGCCAGGCACTGTGGCAAATGCCTGTAATCCCAACATTTTGGGAGTCAGATGGGAGGATCATCTGAGGTCTGGAGTTTGAGACCAGCCTGGCCAACATGCGAAAACCCCATCTCTACTAAAAATACAAAAATTATCTGGGTTTGGTTGCGGACACCTGTAATCTCAGCTACTTGTGGGACTCAAATGGGAGAACTGCTTGAACTGTGTGGCAGAGGTTTCAGGGAGCAGAGATTGCACCACTGCACCACTCCAGCCTAGGTGACAGAGTGAGATTCCATCTCAATAAAACAAACAAACAAAAAATACAAACAAACATACAACAACAACAACAAAAGAAATAAAAGCAGAGCTATTACTAGTGACCCTACAGAAACAAAAAATCATAAGGAAATTGCCTTATAATACTTTTATATATTGTGCTTTTTTATATGTACAGTATGATTGTGCAAGTAAATAAATAAGCAAACATCTCACAACAAAAAAGGTTTATGGTCTTACTTACTGGTGACTTCACTTATTGATAAACTCTTCCAAACAAAAAAGAATCAACACCAATACAATTCAAGTTATTCCAAAACATAGAAAAGGGCAGGGCACTTTCTAACACATTCTATGGGGCCAGCATTCCCCTAATACCACACAAAGATTTTACAGGAAAATACAACTATAATCAGTATCCCTTGTTAATACAGACATAATCCTCAACAAAATAATAAAAAATCAAATTTAAGAGCACATTAAAAGAATGACACATGCTGAAAATGTGTGATTTATCTCATGAATGCAATAATGATCAACATAAGAAAATCAATGTAATGCTCCACAGTACTAGGACAAAGGGGAAAAAAATCTCGACAGATGCAGAAAAAGAAATTTGGCAACATTCAATACCCCTTATGATGTAAACTCTCAACAAACTAGGAATAGAAGGGAGTTTTCTTAACATGATAGAGGGTGTTTATACAAACTTTATAGCTAGTATGACACTCAATGGCAAAAATACTGAAAGCTTTTTTCTACAACCAGAAACAAAACAAGGATGATCAAGTTTACTACTGATGTTTCACAGTGTATTGAAAGTCCTAGCCAGAGAAAATAGGCAAGAAAAATAAAAAAGGGATCCAGAAAAGAGAAGTAAATGAGCGGTGGCTCATTCCTGTAATCCCAGCCCTTTGGAAGGCTGAGGCAGGTGGATCACGTGAGTTCAGGAGTACGATACCAGCCTGACCAACATGGAGAAACCCCATCTCCACTAAAAACACAAAAATTAGCCAGGAGTGGAGGTGCATGCCTGTAATTCCAGCTACTAAGGAGGCTGAGTCCGGAGAATCCCTTGAACCCAGGAGGCTGAGGTCGCTGTGAGCTGAGATGACGCCATTGTACTCCAGCCTGGGCAACAATAGCGAAACTGTCTCAAAAAAAAAAAAAAGAAAGAAAGAAAATACAAAAAAAAAAGAGATAGAGAAGTAAAACTATCCTTATTCTTAGATGAAATTATTTTATAGAGAGAAAATTCCATAGAATGCACACACACACACACACACACACAAACACACACCCCTAGAGCTAATAAGCAAATCCAAGAGTTGCAAGGTACATAGCATAATGATTAAAATTTTCATTTATAATAGTATCCAAAAGAATAAAATTTCTGTGGATAAATTTAACAAAGGAAGTGAAAGACTTGTACACTAAAAGCTACAAAACATTGTTGAAATAAATTAAACAAGACCTAATTAAAAAACCACCCGGGCCGGGCGCGGTGGCTCAAGCCTGTAATCCCAGCACTTTGGGAGGCCGAGGCGGGTGGATCACTAGGTCAACAGATCGAGACCATCCTGGTCAACCTGGTGAAACCCCGCCTCTACTAAAGTTACAAAAAATTAGCTGGGCCCGGTGGCGCGTGCCTGTAATCCCAGCTACTTGGGAGGCTGAGGCAGGAGAATTGCCTGAACCCAGGAGGCGGAGATTGCAGTGAGCCGAGATCGCGCCATTGCACTCCAGCCTGGGTAACGAGAGCGAAACTCTGTCTCAAAATAAATAAATAAATAAATAAATAAATAAATAAATAAATAAAACCACCCATGTTCATGAATTAGATCTGATATTATTAAAATGACAGTGTTACCCAAACTGATACACAAATTTAATTTCAGAAGCAGAAAAGATGATCCCCACAATCATGTGGAATTACAAGGGACTTCATATTATAAAAACAATATTAAAACGGAAAACATAATTATTTAAAATGACCTATTATCATAATAAATCATTACAAAGAGAAATAACAGTAAGTACACAGATTAACAAAATATAAAAGAGCACTGTACTTGTACAAAACCTAATAGATTGTAAAATATCTTTAAATAATTACTCAATAATTCTAACTTGTCAGTAGGCAATTATTTAAGGAAAAAAATTTTAAGGAAAAAATGATCTCAAGGAACAACCAGACACATAAGGATTGGTAAATTATGTTAAACATTAAATGACATTATTTCATTAATATATTATTTCAAATTTTATATAATTATGTACACTTAATTTGAGTGACATTCAATGCTGATACCAAACTTTAAATGACATTATTTCATTTAAATATTTAAAATTTTACATAATTATGTACAATATTTTATGAATGACATTCAGTGCTAATACTAAAACCTGACCCAGATTCCTGACATAGAAAATAAATAAATTGTACATATAAATGTAGATGTCAAAATATTTAATCAAAAATATATTAAGTATCCCATCACTTATATAATTATATTAAAGTTATTATATTTGTTGATAAATTTATAAATTGTATAAAATATTATTTGATAAATTTATAAATTTTATAAAATATTATTTTATAAATTAAATTTATAAATTAAAATAAAATATAACAAACATATATATGGTCCCATACACACTATTTGATATTTTTAGTCACTTTTCTGAAACTTCATGTAAGCTTGGGATTTTCAGGGTATGTTTCAAAAATTTGAGTTTAATTTCACGGTTATTTTCACAAAGCTGTTGATGTTTATTAATAATAGTATTCTATAAAACCTGATTTATTTTTTCTTGAATATTAATAACTCAACTTTTTAATATCTGTTGTGTCTGGTCAATTTACTGAACATTCAATACATCTATAATCTTTGTAATCGAACTGCTTCTCTTTGTGTTGTTACTTAAATGTATTTTCAAGGGACAATAATGCTTCTCTCTCCTTATGATGATTAGACACTATATTCTGTGTCCTTATTACTGAATTGTCTGTATTTTTAAATAATGTAAAATAACCTGAAAGTATTATATTACAATTTTGGATGTTATGTGAATGCCTTTAGTGTTCACTATTTAGCTGTTAATGGTCACACTCCTTTTCTCACTTTGTCAATACTCTGTGCAAGAGTTTATTCAGTGTCTTTTCAGAATATTTCATGTTAATTTTGTGCTTTACTTACTAAAATTGAAACTATGTCTGTATATACGATTTTTAAAAAATTTGATAAGAATAATGATAGATGTGGCATAAAACAAACTCCAACATTTCAGTGTATGTGTACAAGAGAGGTTTATATTTTAGTCTCAGAGTAATCCAATATTGTTTTTCTTGTTCAACAAGCAGTTTTCTTCTACGTGGTGTATCAGGGACCCAGAATCCTTCTACTTTGCACTTTCACCATCCACTAGGATCTCCTTTTAACTAAAAGCATGTCTTAGTTATACATGTCACTTCTACTCTCATAACAATAATTAGTTATGTGGTTTAATATACATTCAAAGAAGATGGGGATGGGGATGGGGTGGAAAATGCAGTCCCTAGATAGGCAGCTTCGTCTCAGCAGCAACTTTTTGTAAAGAAATTAACACATAAATACCTAACAGTTATCTCTACAAAGGTGACTGCCTGTCATTGCTGAAGCTACTTCATTTAGAATCCGATTCATCCCTACCTTAATCCCTCTTTCAAATAGAACATCATGTAATTTGAGTGGTTCTCAAAAATAATATAACCACAATTTGCTTTGGTTGGTAACATTTTTGTGAGATTTTCAACACAAGATTTTCAGTGCCAGAGCAATGCAGAATCATTAAAGACATAATAAATACTTTTTAGCTAGTATTAAATGTAGTTGATATGGACAAAAAGTAACATATTTGATTATTGGGTGACATAATGCTCTTACATGTTACTTATTTTGCACAAACCAACTACTAGCTTAACTTCAGTGTTTATAAATCTTCATTAGCCTTAAATTCAAATAGCACTAATATTTTTCACATAAAAAAATCAATGCCTATTTCTTATAAACCAAAGTTCTGAATGAGTCACATCATTTTGTGTCATTTCAATTGCTTTCTCTGTGGTAATAGACTAGGAAGATGAACGATGTAAATTTGCACATAGAGGAACTAAAATAGTTTCAGACACCTCTATGAGTAAATTGTGAAGACAGAGTGAAAGTGAAACAGTTAGATTCTGGCAAATTTACCTTTGAGAATTTGAGATCTACTACTACTTTGATTTTTAAATAAATAGTGGTCTTCAAACCTAGAACAGAATTACCCGACAACAGGCCTATCGACAACAGGTGGTCCGAAATGAAATTTATAAATATAAACTTTGATTTTTTTTATTCTCAATGAACAAATTTGTCTTGGGTATTATATACTTGCAGTGATCATCTATTTAATATTTTTGTTTTAAATTGCTGCTTGAATCTGATTGTAAAAGCAAATTACTCGCATACAAGTGAACTTGAAGACTGAAGAAAACCCAGCATGGCAGCTATGTTAATAATTAAAATTCTAAGCCCTTCAGTAGGTAATTATTGATTTCTAAACCACTGAATATAATGAGGCCCTGGACGATTCATTTCTTAAGAAAGAAAGAGGGAAATGGAATGAAAATCAATGAGATATTTTAGTGACTACCGTGTGTTTACAAATTTGCTAGCCCAGGAAGGAAACTGAAATGTTTCTGTCCCTTTCTTGGCCTTAAGTAATTGAAAAGGTTTTAAATAAATAAGTTTAGAATATCTTAAATGTTACAACTTGATTGCATATTTCTATATTACATTTTCTGTGTCTAATATCATTATTTACAGATAACAGAAGATAGAGAAATGAAGAAAGGCTATAGTAGTCAATGAAGTCATATTTAAAAAGGGTGGAAAAGATAAGTGGGTGAACTTTTCAAAGAAAAAAGGAAAGTCCATGGATTTTACTTTTTCAAAAATGTAGATGAAGAAATAATCATGGTGTAGTGCCAAATTACTTTCAGCATGAATTACATCTGAAGGTAGAAATCTGGAAGGAGTGGAAGGTTAAGTTGAAATCCACAGGAGTGTGTCAGATAGGAAAAGGTTCTTTTTGAATTTTAATTTTTGTTGTGACAAAAATATGCATATTAACTGCATAAAAGTGTGGAAAATTGAAGCACAAATGATACTATAAAAATCATTTCTAGTCACATCATAAGTATAATATTGTGGTAATTCTCAGGCATTATAAAATATTTTTAAATCATCTCACCAGTTATTTTTTTTTGAAAACATAAATCAATCTCCTGATATGACTGTACATTATTGCCAAGTTTCCTAGCATAGAAAACTTCATAAATAGCTGTTTCTCTTCATCTCCCTTGCTCTCCCTCATTCCTGCTCTCTGCCTTCCCCTACCTCTCCCTTCTCCACTCCCCCTTTACCTTTTTTTTCTCTCTCTTTTCTTCCTTCTAGACGTTCCATATAATGTTAAAAAGATTTTCCCCAATTTATATTGTTTTATTTGTTTGGGTAGTCTTCGAAAATAATGGCTAGGCAAGATACCTTGCATTGCAGAGGATCCTAAGAACCAATAGAATGACAGTGGCATACAGGATGAATTGAAGGGAGAAAAGGGTCCACAAGTAGGACTATAAATGAAGCCTGGGTAAGGTACAAACAAGGGGCTAACTTTGTCTTAGTTTTTCTTTCCCATGCCCCAGACTGAATTGTATCTTTAACTTCAGGCTTTTAGTATTTCTAAGATGAGTGTAGTATACCTACAGAAACAAATTCTACACTAAAATGAGAAGAAACAATAATAATAAACACTCAACTTAAAAAACAAGTTCTAAATGTGCTAGGTTAGTTAGTTCCTAGGGACTGCACAATTTTCTTCATTTCTTGATATGTAGTTGGAATATAGAACTGGTTCAATTTATATTGTCACTTGCTTTTTTTTTTAAACTAGTACCTTCTGTTCTAATGGACCTTCTATGCAACACTTAAAATGAAATATCAAGTCTTCCAACAGGAAATGGATGTGAAAAAAAAATCATGGGAAAAAATGTACTTTCATTGAATGAGACCTGTTTCTCTAATCAATTCTCTGTTATTAAACTCCATCCGATCTTTATAAGAGTAAAATTGAAAACAGTATTTGTAAAAGCGTTCTTTGTGATGTCCACATGCACATGATTTTTATCAAACCTAACAAATCAACAGAGGCTTGAAGGTATCCATATGTAGAAATTACACACACACACCAAATATATTGTTTCTATAGGATCGGTTAACCATATCATATATTCATCCTATACCAATGATTAATTCTCAACCTTAAAGTAGATTTTGTATAGACATCTTAATTATTTGTATAGACCAACCTACTTTAGAATTTTCTTAATTTCGATGTTAAAGTATTAACACAGTATTAAAATATTAACACAGGTAACACAAAAAAATAATTCTATTTTGATCAAACTCATGAAAAGGCCGGAGAATAGGTAAGTTGTCAATGTCTCTCCTGCCTAGAGAATGGTCATTTGGAAATATGAAGAAATAACATTTCTCTTGGTTAACTTGTTGAAGAATCATTTCTATGGAATCATTTTTCTTAGACATTGAAATATGTATTTGCGTGTGTAACTTCCACACTTTCATTGCTTAATTTTTCTCCTAAATATTGCAGATAATCAGATATCTCTGATTGAAAAGACACTCTTTCTTGGAACTTCCTCTTTCATCACTCAAGTATCTGATTCTTATAAAATTTGCATTTATTTGAAAAATCCATGGCTCAGAAAAACTGATAGCCAAGTCTTCAAGTGCGTCTTATAATTTGTCCAGTGGGGTGGAATCAGGACTTAGGGCAAATGCATTTAAAATTTCTATGTAAAATATGTTTTCTTTCCCATACAGAAAAGCTACTTGTTTCCTTTCCATTTTATGTCAAGTGTGAGTCTTCCAAAGATATGATACTATTTTATCTGCTTCTTTTTCACAATCCAATTTGCTTCATTATATAGTAAGAAACATGATTCTGATATTCAGAGTAGTAAGAGTTCACATTCCTGGTTACCACTTCTAAATGTGTGAATTGAGGAGGAAGAAAGAAACTCACCAACTCACTTCAAGTTGAATTAATATTTTTTACCATATATATTGGGAATAACAAACTTTTTTTTAACAGGCCTACCACAAAAATTATTCCATTAATGTTCTTTATGCTGGTGGAAAAAGTACCACCTATGAGTAATTTGATAGTCACTGTTTGCCAATATGATACTCTAAAGTTTGGACTGTCCATTTTTCTTTCTTACACATATATTACCACACTACTCTCTCTAGTCACGCTATTTTCTACTGAAAAAAGCTCTTTAACACCACGATTTTTTTTCCTGCTTCCTATTTTACATAGTTCCTAACCTTTGTTTCTTTATTAATCCTCCCGTTTGGAGAAAAAAAAAAAGTGACGCTTGCTGCCACACTCATTTAATTTTACATAAACACTCTCTGAGGCTGA
>JAPYYA010000123.1:0-21372 GCA_028533165.1 Leontopithecus rosalia | reverse complement strand
GAGCAAAAATAAAGAAATAAACAAAAAGCAGGAGTTGCAATTCTCGCATTTTATAAAATAGATTTCAAAGCAACAAAGATACAGTGGTAAAAGGATCAATGCAACAATAAGAGCTAATGATCCTAACACCCAGATGCATAAGACCCATAAAGAGATTTAGACTCAACGAGACAGAAAATTAATAAGGATATCCAGGACTTGAATTCAGATCCGGAACAAGTAAACTTAATAAATATGTATAGTGCTCTCCACTTTCAATACACAAAATATTGATCACCCATTATTAATAACCATTCTTAGAATTAAGCAATATTCCTGTTCTCTCTCCCTCTTTTTCTTCCTCTTTCTTCCTCTCCTTCTCTCCTTAAAAAATATATATATAAAAAAAAAAACAACAAGTATCAAGAAAGATGGACTCCATTCCAGAGCTGCCTCCAACCAGCTGTAGAGCCCCAGGCAAAGTTATTTTGCCCCTAAGCCTAGTTTTCCTATTTAAAAATCAAGAATTACTACGTTTTCCTTTCAAGCTCTAAAAAGGTGAGTCTACGTTTTATCTAAGCAAGGAGCCGTTTGGCTGTGGCTGATGCAGAGAGAGAAGGCACTCACACCTCTTGGCTGCTTTGCTTCTCAGCACAGTTTTTTTTGTCCTGATGTCTACTCTCTGAGCTAAAACATAAGCCTGGATACCTCCATTCACCAGAAAGTAAGACCCGTTGGCCCTACCCAGAGCTCAAGTAAACCTCCTCACCAGTCTTTTCTGGGACTAAAGATGCTTAAGCCCAATCCTGGAATTTGGCAGAGGAGGTATAATAGCTTAAAAAAAACCTCAATCATGTGCCTCCAGTGTGATAATCATTCTCCCTACAACTTTACATCCTTTATTTAATCTTCACAGTAAGTTAGATGTAATCCTTATTTTACAAGTTCAAGATTCGGTACTTTTTGCCAACACCACCCACCCATGAGTGACTGATCCAAGATTTGAACCCAGATTTATCATAAAATTTATGAAGAATATTTTATATAAATTATAGAGAATATAATTTATTAATATTTATAAAGATATTTACTTTATAAAGAATATTTCTATAAAAATTTAGAAGAATGTATAATTTAGAATTTATAAAGAATATTTTTAATTTTTGTTCATCTTTTTCTTCTCTGATGTTTACACGGTGCTTTGTTACACGTATGAATGCTTAAAGCCATTTTAAACCAGAGTGGGCAGAAATTATAACTTAAATTATGGAAAATTACATCAACAAGGAAAAATAACATATTTGAATATGTGTAAGTCCTACGAATTGCCCAGTTATTTATTATTCATTAATTTATTCATTCATTCAAATGCTTTCTGTATGTCCTGGATTCATACTAATATTTTTTAACAAAAGCATCAGATGTATTAATTATGATTCCATTTATGATCAAATATAATTTATGGCTAGATGCAGCAGCTCCCACCTGTAATCCCAGCACTTTGGCAGGCTGAGGTGGGAGAATAACTTAAGGCCAGGAGTTTGAGACCAGCCTGGGCAACACAGCAAGGCTCCATCTCTACGAAAAAGTTTCAGAGTTAACTGGACATGATGGCTCATGCCTATACTCCCAGCTACTTGGAAGGCTGAGCTAGGAGGATTGCTTGAGCCTAGGAGTTTGAGGCTGCAGTGAGCTATGATCATGCCATCACACTCTAGCCTGGGCAACAGAACGAGACCTTGTCTCTAAAAAAAATACACACGCACACATATACACACACACACACACACACATACATATATATATGACTAAATATATATAATACATATATTTTATTTAATTACATGTACATAATTTGTATGACATGAGAAATTTGCTGGGCACATGCCATTTATTAATTAAATGCAGATTAATATATTTAACAAATCATTGATAGCTAGCTATAAATTATGATACCTTTGAATTTCCAACTTATAAACACATACACATGTGTTATATGCATTTGTGTATAAAATTCAGATAAGACATCACCAACAGAGTTGTGAGCCTTAAATTAAGGAAAATAGGCTGCACCAACATACTGTCCCCTGACAAAGTTCATGTGGTAGAGGAGGTTTAATGATCACCAAGGTAATTCATACCAGTAACTATCAGATGCTATGAAGGGGCTCTAAAATCCTGTTGGAACAGCGTATATGCATGTCCTTAACTAGAATAAAGCATGACTAATACCGCACTAGAAGTGAGCATATGACATACTTTGAAAATCAGAATAAAAGGACAGTTAGTTAAGCCAGAGATTTTGAGGCTAGTCAGGAAACACAGTGGAAGTAATGACATTTGTTCAGGTTATTACCATTTGTGCAGAAGTCAAGCAAGTGTAATTTAGGCCAGGGGGTTTGAAGCTAGGAAGGACTGGCAGCATTATAAATGGAGAAAGGGAATTTGAAATTCTGGTTTCTTCTATTTAAATGTTATCTAATTTCAGGTGAAGAGATTTAACATTGTAATATCACTCTAACAATAAGTTATACTACATTATAGAGTTTTCTATTATAACCTAGTGTCACTGTTATTCCTTTTTGCATGATAATATAATTTATAGAATTTTGAGAAGTTCAGGCATATGATTTAGTTTTCCATAACTTTCTTTTTTTGTCTGATATTTTCAAATGATAGGCTAAACTGTATTTTTCAAAAAAGAGGCATGAAAACAGCATAATAAGGCCAACTATTTAAATGTGTTGAAAGAAAGACAAAGTCACCACAGTGATTAAAAATGCAAGTGAATTTATTTACTTGCCATGTAAGAAAACTCACACAGGTGAGTAATATTGCCAAATGATTCTCTGACAGGGACAGTGTATGTGTTTTATGTGCTAAGAAGAAGTAGTTCACTGTGACTATGCCAGTTGACCATTGAAGTTTGTACCTTGGGTAGCCAGGATGAATTTTAAGTTCCTACACAGTTGGCTAAAGCAAGTCCCATTGTTCATTGGTCAGGAAGGAGTCTCCATTTAAGTCAAGTGAGAATCTGTTTTACTCGAGTCTGTCAATTCTTAGTCACTTGTCAGCCTTACAGTTAAATTTGCGATTTCCTAGGCAAGTCTTATGCAGGTCTTCATCCACTTTTCTCAACTCTGTCATAACGTTTGTATTATTTAAAGGTAGTTTTCAGATTGTGAGTGCTATTTCTATTTCATGAAAGTAAGAAGTGGGGGTGGAGAGAAAGCAAATGCTTTGAGGCAAAGACACACAGATGACCCCCTCTGGACCCACATGATTTGACTGCACAGCCACAGCCATTACTATCATGTGAATTCATATTTGAATCTTTTTTTAAAACCTAGATTTTCTGATTCAGTAAAAAATAGTTATGATACTATCTAAAAATATATTTTATGTCTTGCTGACATAAAAGTATATACTTAAATCTTACAGGATAACATTTTGGAGTTTGTGAATGTAGGTTATTAGAACTTAAGGGGAGAACACTTAGAGGGGAGTTAGTTAATATTCATCTTTCTTAAAGTTTTGGGAAAAGATCTTACTTATTTTGGACTTAGCATCAGTTAGGTCTTTTATAAAGTTATTGATGAATTTTCTGTCTTTAGCAGGGTTTAAAGAATCCTGACATGTAGTAGGCTCTCAAAAGCATATTAAGTTATGTACAAAATGCTTTAAACTCTCAAACATTTTTTAGAAATCACATCTGATGCTGTGAAAATGTTGCAATCTCTTTTTTTTAATGAAACACCAAAGTGGATTGAATTCTAAGGTTGATGAAAGCAAATGTTCATTTAACAAATATTGTAGACAGTGAGCAAAAGAAGCAAAGTGGGGGAAGTAAAACCCAGCTAAGCTCTTCTCTCTTGCAGCTGTTGTAATTAATAACACTGGGTTGCCTATCCAAGCAGGGATTCCTTTTTTGGGGATTTAACCTGAAAGTAGTTTATTGTTTTTATCTGATTGTAGTTTCACTCTTTCCAACATGGTATGACGCCATTTTCTTAAGCTCTCTTTCTATTTTCTCTTTTCCTCCTTGCCTGTCTCTCCCTTTTCCTCTCCATCTAGTGAAAGAACACTGAGCTGGGAAGCTGAGCTCTGCTCATTTTCCTGCTGCTTTTTAGGCTCTGTGATCTTGGCCAAATTCGTAAACCTCAGTCCCTTTGTCTTTCCAGTGGGGATAGTAATTCTTGTCCTATAACAATCAAATGCAATAGGTATGGTTGATTCTCATTATTTGTGGTACTTATATTCTATAAGGTTATTAGGAATTCTGAGTTAGCAGATACTGAGCCATTTGTTCCTAGGGGATATACAAGGTTAGGTTCTTGTGAGCCTCTGGTCACAACACTTTGTCAACAACTGATACATAACCTTGTTATAAGTGTGTTTCTGTTAAAAGATACTTTATTTAATAGACAGGGTTAATTTTTTAACATTGAACCCAGAGACACAGCACTAGAATGCATGCCTCAACAAAGCTTCTGTAACGCAAGTGTTTTCTCCATAAAGCACATCACGGTTGTCTTGGGTGTAGGAGCACTAGACAGCCCTCAGCACTATGCTGGAAACCATAAGTAAACAGTCAAATCACCAAGGAAAAGCACAAAAAAATGCAAAAAAAAAAAAAAAAAGAAGTGGCCGCTTTTGAAATGTAAAAAAGGGTGTGTGTTTACCTCAGGAGAGCTGAACGAAGCAGGACTTCTCTGTGTCCTGCCTCAGCTGCGAATTTGTGTGTCAAGTGGCTGAAATTTTTTCTTTCTCTACACATGTCCACGAATGACCACAGAAGCACAAGTATTGATTTTGGGGTTAAAATTAAATTTTAGCAAGTAGGCAAATTCACAAATACAGACTCTGCAAATAATGAGAATCAACTATATATGAATGTGCCTTATAAAAAATTTTAAAGCACAGTAGAAGACTCAGACCTAACTTGCAGAATAGAAGCTTTCTTTATGATATTTTTCTCAGATAAAACGACTTTGTGCATTGTTGATATTATAAACTTCAAGCTAATAAAGTAATGTATTATTTGAAAGTAACCATAAATTCTTAGCTCAGTAAGGCTACAAAGAAAACTACTGTTGTAAGGTCTGTGACTCTCCAACCCTCACATTTAACACACAGTAGCAAGGGGTACCTCTGTAATGTTTTGCATTTAGTGGTTAACATTGCTTTGTGACCTCATTATTGGGGAAAAAAATCATTCCCTATGTATTATGAAAATATTATGTTTCCAAATATGTGAAATTCATATGGAAACATTTTGATCTTAACAAGTGGTGTAAATGCTGTTCTTGGACTTTTGGTACCATTTTATGCTGCAGACCAGGTACAGATTGACATTTGCAAGCTGGTTTTGGTTAACTCCTTAATGTTGGAAATTGGAACTTTCCGGTGTAATAACTTCTGCAAAATACCATTGTGCATCATTAGTATGTTATACCGTTGACAGAAGAACAAATGGAAAACACACATGCCTGTAGAAATACCCTTTTAGAGTAAATGGAAATGACCTGGGTGTCCTAAAACTATAAAGTAGGCCAGCCATATATGGAAGTTGGAATCAAATATTAGAGTTTAAAATATTAGTAAATTCAGATAATGAATATTTTTGTTGTTTGAAATAGCCGTATTATGGGCCGGGCACAGCTGGAATGCAATGACGGGATCTCAGACTGCAACCTCTGCCTCCTGGGTTGAAGCGACTCCCCGGCTTCAGTCTCCCAAGTATCTGGGATTACAGGCATGCACCACCATGCCCAGCTAATTTTTTGTATTTTTAGTAGAAATGGGGTTTCACCATGTTAGCCAGGCTGGTCTCGAACTCCTGACCTCAGGTGATCTGCCCACCTCCATCTTCCAAAGTGCTGGAATTACAGGCGTGAGCCACTGGGCCTGGCCGAAATAGCTGTATTTCTACTGCTTAAAAAGCAGGCTGGTAATCAGATAATTTACTTGGGTATGTATCAGTGTCAGTGTGGTCGTTTGGCAGCAGAGTCTCTCAGAAATTCCAATTAACCATGTAAATATATTTCATAGCATCACATCTCACTCTGTCAGAACCCCTGCTGCCTTTATATCATTAACATAAATGCAGGTGCAAATAGCATTTATGTACTTTGATAGAAAGCAGTTGGAGACATTTCACTGTGGGACACAACACTTTCAGATTGTGTACATCTGTTCAAATAATGTATCCAGCCCCAGTGACACGAACACAAGGATGGAAACATCTGCCCCTGAGACCATTTGCAATGTAGCAGATGCTTGCATCTTTATTTATGCAGATGGTTAGTGTGATGGATCGAGCAGGGATAAAAGCAAAGTAGTTTGACGGGTATTTAGGATGTTATACAAGCCAAAAATACAGTATAGGTATTTTTTGTTTTTAAAAGTCTAATAGCAATAGGAATAGAAATTCGTAAATCTAGTAATGCTTTTCATAGAGTAAACATATTGTTCTTGTCTTTAAATTAATGGGCGTCAAAATTCTAAAAACATTTATAGAATTCCAGCATCTAACTTGTATTAATTAGAAAGAGCAATTTATGACTACTTTTGTTTGGATAAAATAATTTTAAATGATTTTGAATACTTTTTCTTAAAAAAAAAAATCCTTTAGGCCGGTTGCGATGGCTCATGCCTGTAACCCAGCACTTTGGGAGGCCAAGGTAGGTGAATCACCTGAAGTCAGCGGTTCAAGACCAGCCTGGACAACATGGTGAAACTCCGTCTCTACTAAAAATACAAAAAACTAGCTGGGCATGTGGTGGGCATCTGTAATCCCAGCTACTTGGAGTTTGAGGTAGGAGAATTGCTTGAACTCAGGAGGCAGAGAGAGATTGCGCCATTGCACTACAGCCTGGGCAACAAGAGGGAAACTCCGTCTCAAAAAAAAAAAAAAAAAGCAAAAGAAAAAATCTTTTTAAAACACTGCTCTGTTTTTTAAAAAAGATTATATTCTACCTTATATTCTACCAAGAGTATCTTGTGATGATATTTCTTAAAATTGGGGGGAAAATGTAAATGCCATTATTTCAATATAACTTATAAACTCAAGTAAAATAAATTTCTGACACATTATCTGAGATTTTTGTCAGGCATTTGATTTGTTCATATTCTAACATTGACAGCTAGTGATATTTTAATTATAATTAATATTTGTGTTAGGATGAAATACCTTTTAATACTTTATCATTAAAACTTTCTCCTATTGATCTGCCGTGTTATATTCTCAAGGAAGCAAAGGTAAAGGGAATAAAACCCTAACAAGAAAAACTAAAACATTTCCAGACTTGATTTTCCATTGTCATTCACACACACCTGCCCACTCACTCAGATGCATGCGGACACACACACACACACACACACACACACACACACACACTTGTAGAATCTCAGAAGAGATAGGAAGTTAGAGATTTCATCTAATTCAGTAGTTCTCAGACTTAATAGTTTCAGGACCCTTTACACTCTCAAAAACTCTGCATTTGCTTATATGGGTTGTAGCTGTCAATATTTACTACACTTAATGGTTATAAGCAGAAAAATGTATATTTATAGATTGATTTTGAAATAACAGTAAACTCATTACAGCTTAACATAAATAACCTAGTCTAACAAAATTGACTGTACTGTCAAAGTAATGACAAATACTGCAGTTACTTTTGCACCAACCTAAATATTTTGCCAAAGCAAAAAACAAATAATGAAAAGACTGTCATGGATTTACATTTTCTGCAAATATCTTTGAAGTCTGGCTTCACTGAAGACAGTATGAGTCTCATCTAGTCCTGCATTCAGTCTGTTGTGACATTAGGTATGTTGAAATATTAAAAGCCAGCTTTCCAGTAGTCAGAAAGGAAGGGAATATTTTTGTGGCCTTTTCAGATAATCATGGATATTTTTCTTTGATACTACACCAAAACTTGTCAGATGGAAATTGTAATGTAAAACTTGAAACTGTGTCCATGTCCTTTTGTATTCTATTATATTTTGGGTCTCATATTTGAGTGATTCTTTTATCCATGCATGTAACATTAAACTGGTCATTTAGAAAACACTAGTTCAGTGAGTTTTCCATATACTTCATTGTATAATATTTTTAAAATCATTCATTAACGTAAACACCAGTTTTATCTGAAAAGTAACTACTGGGACGCTTCAAGCTGCTGGTGATAAATTCAAATTTTCCAAAATTCCAATTGCCACTTGAAAGAAAATGACTTTTATCATTGGCAGCAAATACTGTTAGAAGTTATTTGTTGTAATGCCAAGCTCCATTCATTCACTTTTGAGAAAATGTCTGCCAGACAGCCAAACCTTAATAAGTTCATTCGACAGGTTTCAGTGTATGTGTGTCAGATGTTTTTTCAAGTAAAAGTGGTATTCCATGACAACAGCAGGAATGGAGTGCTTGTCCTCAGGGCAGTACTCCCACTTCCATCTGCAGCAGACGTGTAGTCTGAGTGTGAACCATTTCATCGCAGAATATTAAAAAGGCATGCACTCAAGGATCAAATTTTACAAAACTAAAATTTTTTACTGCTTTTTTGTTATTCCACCATGAGAGTGCCACAGTGAAGAATATGAGTGCTTGAACAGTTTGTGGGCACCACCCTACTTGGCTAAGTTGCTCGAGAAGGTTTACCCCATCGGCACCAATGTCAAGTGCAAATGTTGACACAAGGCAAATGACATCTCGATAGGAGTGTGAAGAGAGTATTTGGCACCCTCTCTGAGGTTCTGCAAACCCTACTTTGAGAAACAGTGATCTAATCTAATCCTCTCTTGCTAAAGAAAGGAAACTATGGCCAGGAAGGATTAAGGATTATTCCAGCAGCATAATCAGACGCCTGCTCTCCAAAGCCAGACTTCTCCTCTCTGTCACACACGTAATGCAGTATGTCTTGTTTTCACTGAGGAACTCCTCCTCCAGCCTCCTGCAAAAAGAAAATTCCGCAGATCCCAATCATTACTCCACAGCACTGATGTATTATCGAGTTTACTGAAGGAGCAGGACTTGCCACATGAGGAATTTAGAAATTGTTTTAGCATTTTAGACTTTTCTTTCAGTCCTAATGTTCTCAAGTGTTGTCAGTTTTAGAAGAAGGTGGTGTAAGATTAAGAAGTATCTAAGAAATGTATATGATTTTTTAAATTATACAAGACCTTAGTAATTTCTTTCTTCTTTTTTGCTCATCAAAAAATCACCTTCTCACTGCTTAAAAGTGTCATTAAATGTATTATGTAATTGTTGCTTCAGAAAAGTCAGATTCTGCTGTAAGGCTGATTTGGTCACCAGCAGCTCTGTTCAAAGAAGGCGGTAGATACAGTGCTGTAGGGCATTGCAAATTGCCATGTGTGACTTCATTAACTACTTCTCCAGTAACGTTGTTGTAGATTTCTCTTAGAAGAAGGACATGTTCTTTCTCTGCTAACAGTTGCACTGTGACTGGAAAAAAGTTGTTCAAAAAGGTCTTTGTTTTCTCAACATTGAGATGGATTATGTGGCACTCACCAGCCACTGGAAGAGACTGACATGTAAACAGATAAATTGATAAACAACTTAGTTAGGCTCAGTGTGTTGGAATCGAGGGAGCTTTGGTGCCAGACAGACCTGGTTAAAGTCCACCTCTCAATACCTGCTTTGTGACCTTGTAAGGAATGTTTTCTCTGTATCTCCGTATGTATAGACTGGAGGTGTTAATACCAAGAATTGGTGGAGGACTTGAGACAGTAGATTAAGCGTCAGTCTGACTTCTGAGGGTCATTTTAACTTCAAAATAGAACTTCAGGAAGAATGGAAATGGATGAGTAGAGGCAGTGTATATCTACACGTCTGCCGTAGATTGTCTCAGGAAGAAAAGGAAGGAGATAGGGCCTAACGACTCTTTCTTGTTGCTGTTGTTTTTCTGTTTTTGTGTTCGGCAGTAGCATAGCTGAAGGAAGGCACGTTAATATGGTTGAGAATCAGTAGTTTGCTCCTTCAGTAAAAAATATGTTGTACAACTGCCAGCTGCCAATCTGGAGACTGAGGCCCTGGCGGTAACAAAACAAGCCCCTGCTCTTTTGGAGCTTACATTTTAGGGAGGAGACAGAAGCAGAGAAAGAAAACAGCAAGTGATCGCATGGGGCTGAGCAGCTCCTCTGAGATAGGATGGTCACAGGCCAGCCTCCCTGAGAGCTGGGGGAGCTCACCAATGGGGCAGAATCCCCAAGGCACGAGGGGCGTGGAAGGAAAGGTAGTGTCCAGAGCAGGGTTGGGAATACTTCACTTCCTTATTTTCAGATGCACCTTTTTGTCAGGACTTGAGTATTGTATATTTAGAATGATAGTACGTCTCTTCCTTGCCCCCACCACAGAAAAGGTTTTTATAAATGTATTTATGTGGCATAATCAAAGATAAAAAGAGAGTTTAGAAATAGAAGGGATAGTAAACGAGTTCCCACATGATAGCCTCTCTTTTTTCCATGAAGATAGTGTCAAAAATCATTGGCAAGACAGAGATGGCCCTGGGGAAAGGGCAGAGGTGGGGCAGAGGGAGAGTGCCTCAGAAGATCGGGGGGAACGTGGGCCACCCCAGCGAGGGACAGAAGAGAGTCTCTTAGAGACACGTAAATAGACTGTGGAATCAGTTTTGAACTAGAAACTTTAAACTTAGAACACTGTCCAGTGTTCACAATGGTTGGATTTTTCCAGCACCAAATAGCAGGCGGTAGACGTGGAGAGCATAAGGTGGGGCCAGCTGGGCAAGGTTCCGTAGGAAGACAGCAAGGGGGTGAACCTGTGATATGAGCGGAGTGAGTGTGGATGGTCAGCCACAAGGCCAGATCTGAAATGGGAAGATCTACCTAAGGAGACCACTCACAAGCATGCATAGCCTCGAAGCAAGGAGAAGCAGTGAGCTGTGTCATCACTTCATCTCCAGAGAGATGGGAGAATTAAGTCTGACATACTCCTCATCTGTGGATGAGAGTAGATAGAGATTCCCTTCAGCCAGCTTTCGTAATCATCACTAAAAGACAGTCAACATGTTGGTGGAGAAGAAGAATGGCAGAATTCAAAGACAAAGGAATCCAAAGTAGTCACCACCACTTTCATGATAGAAATAAGGAACAGTCAAGACTTACCAGCAAAAATGTTAGGGAATAATTATCCACATAGCAAAGGAATTCCTGACTTCTTAGAGATCCATGGCTGTCCAACCTTGTGCATTTGTACTTAGAAGTCATGAGCTATGTGACATAAAAGCTGAGGTACAGAAAAACATGCAGCAAAAAAAGTTATTAATCACTTTGAGTTAAAGATAAATCAGCAGTGATGATAAAGCATCTGTAAAATTGTACTATAAAGCAGTGAAACAATTCATTTTTTTAAACTGTAGTTTGTACATTCCTCAAAAATACCTCTTTTAGATAAAGTGAACTTACTTTTGAAATTACAGTATAAAAAGATACCTAATTTTGGTTCCCTGTGTTTAGCTATACTGTTGTTGAAATGTTGTGATTTTTACCACTTTAGTTTCATAATCATAGTTTTTTGACCAAAGGCAAGAAAATTCCTGCCTTTTGCGTGTGTCCTAGTTTAATTGTTCCAACTGACTGCACATTCTGATGGTGAAACCTTATCTTTCTGTTTAACCCACTGAGGAAAAGATTCTCTTCACCATCATCTGGTTAGTCATCCCAGATACTTAACCGTTCTGCTATTGAAAAATAAAAGTAGGCCAGGTGCAATGGCTCATGCTTGTAATTCCAACACTGAGAACTGAGGTAGGAAGACCACTTGAGCCCAGGTATTCGAGACCAGCCTGGGCAACATAGTGAGACTTCAACTCTACAAAACAATGTTTAAAAACTAGCCACGTAGGGTGATATGCACCTGTCGTCCCAGCTTCTTGGGAGGCTGAGACAGGAGGATCACTTGAGCCCAGGAGTTTACAGGGTGAGCTGTGATTGATCATACCATTGCACTCAAGCCTGGGTGACAGGGCAAGACCCTGTCTCAAAAGAAAAAGAAAATGGAAGCTGGGTGCAGTGACTCACGCCTGTAATCCCAGCACTTTGGGAGGCCGAGGCGGGTGGATCACGAGGTCAAGAGATCGAGACCATCCTGGTCAACATGGTGAAATCCCGTCTCTACTAAAAATACAAAAAATTAGCTGGGCATGGTGTCGCGTGCCTGTAATCCCAGCTACTCGGGAGGCTGAGGCAGGAGAATTGCCTGAACCCAGGAGGCGGAGGTTGCGGTGAGCCGAGATCGCGCCATTGCACTCCAGCCTGGGTAACAAGAGCGAAACTCCGTGTCAAAAAAAAAGAAAAGAAAAGAAAAGGAAAGAAAAAGAAAATGGAAAAAGAAGGGCCTATTTTTAATTTGTTGTTGGAAGATTTCTTGCCATGACATATCTGTGCGGCTCATTATGCTCATTTGCAGATGTTTTCATGTTCACCAGCTCCATTGAAAAACATCTGACTCGGCAAATGTCAGAGTGTCCTGGAAGGACGCTGTACACAGGTATTTGTGATGGTGACAGGAGGTCCAGTGCAATGATCTGCTGCTTTTTACCGTGTTAGAGTTCAGTTATCAAGGTCTAAATTCCAACTGTGTGACTCAGCTGAATATTAAGTTTGAGTGATAATAACAGTAAGAATATTGAGAGACTAGGGTTAGCAAAGCATTTCAGAAGTTTGTGTTTATCTTGCTCAGTGTCTTTGGAAGGTCATTAGCTCTTAGTTAGCTTCTTATGCTCCTCAGTCATTCTGAGATTTAAGTCAAGATACTGGCTTGAATGTTTTGTAATAATGAATACAATCTTATGCATGCTACAAATTATTTTTGCCAAAAAGTAAGCAACTTTATCTTTCTAAATGTATTAAAACAAAAACATTTCATATGGCTTTCAACCATTTTTATCAGAAGCATTCCAAATCAAAAACAGTTCCTCCCGGAAAGAACTAATAACAGCTTCATAATTAGAATGAAGAAGAAATTTGTTGAAATTGAGAATCATTAAAATATATATTAAGTGGTAAACCTTTTTAAATGTACTTTTTACTTGGGACATTAATTATATGGCCCTGAAAGAATAATTAGTTACTTCAGTTTATCAACCACATTGTGTTGTTTTTTTTAATTGCCATTAATATTCTAGGTAACTGGCTTTTAAATTCTTTCATAAAGAATGCTTGTTTCCTCTTGCGGCATGATGTGGTCAGCCCGCCGCATTCTGGGTTCTGCATCTGTGGGTTCTTCATCCATGGATTCAACTAACCACAGATTGAAAAAAAAAATTTTTTAATTGCATCTGTACTGAACATCTATAGGCTTTTTTCCCCATGTCATTATTCCCTAAACAATATGGTAAAATAACTATTTACGTAGTATTTACATTGTACTGGGTATTATAAGCATCTAGAGATGATTTGGGGTATACAAGAGGTGGTATGCATAGGTTATATGCAAACACTATGCCATTTCCATCAGGGATTTGAGCGCCTGTGGATTTGAGTGTCTGAAGGAGATCACTGTGCTGTGGAGGAACCAATCCCCTACAGATGCTAAGGGATAACTGTATTTATATATCTCATTTAGTCCATTTTAGGGGCTACAGTTCCTCTTTCGGTACCTAACTTTTCTTTTTGTACTCAAGCTGTCTTAAAACTTACAATGATTTGGCTGGGCGCGGTGGCTCACGCCTGTAATCCCAGCACTTTGGGAGGCCGAAGCGGGTGGATCACGAGGTCAAGAGATCAAGACCATCCTGGCCAACATGATGAAACCCCGACTCTACTAAAAACTACAAAAAATTAGCTGGGCATGGTGGCACGTGCCCGTAATCCCAGCTACTCGGGAGGCTGAGGCAGGAGAATTGCCTGAACCCAGGAGGTGGAGGTTGCAGTGAGCCGAGATCGCGCCATTGCACTCCAGCCTGGGTAACAAGAGCGAAACTCCATCTCACAAAAAAAAAAAAAAAAAAAAAAAAACATACAATGATTTATTTGGCAAAATACTGTAGTCTACAAGGCAAGTGTCCCTATCCCTGCTCCAGGCTCCATCCCCCATCACAGGGCCACTGAGATCTGTACTCACCCCACTTTCTGAACAACTATTGGCATAATTGCTTTCTTCCCTGCTAGGTTTAAGAGCAATAATTGGCCCCACCACTTACTAGGTATAAAGGAAAGTGGGAAGGAGCATCTCCGTAAAATGGCTCTTTAAAATGCAGGTATGTTAACCCTATTCACATCGAATTGTTAATCCAATTAGCACTTTGTCAGTTGGGATACAAACATTTACAGAAGGCCACGTGGGAGTAGAATGTGGACAGGGAATCAGAGAGCCTGGCAAGACGGCTTGGGTCAGATGCTAGGAAAGATTGAGCCGCCGCAGTGGGTATCAGGAGAGAGGCACAAGATTTAAAATATGGTTTCATTATTACAAGCGTAGAGGCAAAGGAAAACCTCCTCTTCGCCCCTCTGAAGGTTCACTGATAATGAGCTGACAGTCAGCAGATTAATTACAGAAAAGGCATACACACATTGAATCACTTGTGTAACATGACACAAGAGCCTTCAGAAGGCAGACCAAAAGATAGGAAACTGTCCCTTTTCATGCTGAGGTTCAACAAAATAGGGACAGCTGTGGATAAATGTAGTTGGACAAAGGGGTGTGATCTGATGCTAATGGAGTGGGTGAGGAAACCCAGCAAGGCTTGTGTGTTTTGGATTGTTGTTGACCTCTCTGTGCACCATCCTTCTTTCTGGGTATGAGGCAGGGCCTCTCAGGAATGGGGTCCGATGACCTGCAATCAGACAAGTAGGTCAGATCATCTCTTTATGGGCAGGGTTAGAGTAATAATTTTAAGTTCTATGGCTGGCTTTGGGGAAAAGCAGTTCTGGTTTCTATGACTCACCTTGGGGAAGAGGGATTCTAGATTCTATGGCTAGTCTTGGAGGACAAGGAAGGCAAGAGACAGAAGAGCAGAGAGAGTTTTTCGCGTCTGAGACTTTCATTTTGGGGATTTATCTTTTGAGGCCCAGCACAAGTAATAGCCATTTCTTTTCTCTTTCCTTTATTTACCTCTCAAAATAAAAACACTACTTTAAGGATTCAGAACTACTTCCATATACTGAGCATTCAAGATTTGTGCCCTTTTTATTTATTTATTTATTTTTGAGACAGAGTTTCACTTTTGTTACCAAGGCTGGAGTGCAATGGCGCGATCTCGGCTCACCGCAACCTCCGCCTCCTGGGTTCAGGCAGTTCTCCTGCCTCAGCCTCCTGAGTAGCTGGGATTACAGGCACGCACCACCATGCCCAGCTAATTTTTGTATTTTTAGTAGAGATGGGGTTTCACCATGTTAACCAGGATGGTCTCGATCTCTTGACCTCGTGATCCACCCGCCTCAGCCTCCCAAAGGATTTGTGCCCTTTTTTCCCATCAAAAATAAATGTTAACAACCTAATACTCTCTATCAAGAGAAAGTGGAAAACTAGTATATCTGCTGAGCATCTAACATGTAGCAAGAACTACCTGTACCGTTGTGGATATTTTTGTCATTTAATCCTGACAGGGACTTTTTTAGGCAGGTATTGTGCCCGTTTCATAGATCCTAATATTTAGGCACAGAGAGTGAAGTGCCAAAGCCACAGGTACATGACAGAGCTAGGAGTTGAAACCAAATCTGTCTAAACCCCAAAACACTCAATCCTTCTACTGAAGATCA
The DNA here is from genome assembly GCA_028533165.1 of Leontopithecus rosalia. Taxonomy (NCBI): domain Eukaryota; kingdom Metazoa; phylum Chordata; class Mammalia; order Primates; family Cebidae; genus Leontopithecus; species Leontopithecus rosalia. The sequence goes on along the minus strand of JAPYYA010000123.1, from coordinate 5,652 downwards.
GATGCTGGCCATAACCACACGTAATAGCTTGCAGTCAGCATGCAGAGGTGGGAAACAGCCCTTGGAATAAAATCACTAGGGTTTGAGTTCCAGCGCTGTTACTTACCAGCTTAGAAATCTTTGTAAAACAGACTTGGCCAGGTATGGTGTGGCTCCTGCTTTTAATCACAGTACTTTGGGAGGCTGAGGCAGGTAGATCACTTAAGCCCAGGAGTTCGAGACCAGCCTGGACAACATGGCAAAACAGTATACAAAAAATACAAAACTTAGCCCAGCAGTTGGTGTGCGCCTGTAGTCCTACCTACTTGGGAGGCTGATGTGGGAGGATCACCTGAGCCTGGGTAGTTCGACGCTGCAGTGAGCTGTGATCGCACCACTACATTCCAGCCTGAGGGACAGTGAGACCCTGTCTCAAAAACAGACATCCAACAGTGGTTCCTAATTCAGGTTTTTGTGGAGACTAAGTGAGATAATGCGTGTTAAATATTTTACACAGTACCGAACCCATACAATCTACTTACTGTTGAAATAATATTAAAGAAACAGTATTGATAAAGAAGCTCAGCTCCTCAGAAAATGAATTTCCTTCCCTGCTAAGCAAGGTGACGGGTGCACTGTTTGACTAGACAGATCTCAAAGGCCTGTGCTGAGTGGAAGTTGCCTACATGTCACTGTTGTTGTTATGGAGGGAGAGAGGAGTTAGCTAAGAGCAATAATTGAGCAGAACTCAAGTATGTCGAGAGTGGACTCAACTAGCCTCAGGATGCCAGATCTCCTGTTAGGAATGTGCTTGTTTCCTTTGCATTGTCTCCAGTTTCCTGAAATTTAGGTCTGAGACATGATGACTCTAGGAGGTCTCAGTACTGCAGATACATGGACTAGAAATGCATTTGGCATTCTGAGTCCTTAGAAACAAAAGAACACTTGTGCCTATTGCCAGCACGTTTTACAGTGCGTGCTCTATAGTCAACGCTCAATAAATTCTTGTTGACTGCTGGACAGTGGCTTGGGGAGAGGGTAGGCAATGGCTAAAGGTGTTTATAGGGTTTTCAACAAAAGTAAGTTGCACTCCCTTATGTTATGAGACATTAATTTTATCCCAGACCTCTCCAGGGTTTTATTTTAACTAGAGACCATATTTATTTTAACTAGAGACCATCTTGGGAAACAGTTTGAATCCCCAACTGGAATTTATTATTTAAAAGCCAAGTGGCAGGGAAAACAAGGATACCAACAAATAAAATTGAAAATAGAGTTTTTCAGTTTAATAAAATTAAAACCAAAACAACACCTAAAATTTTTGGCTCTGTAGTGACCAAGATTTGGCAGAACTTTCCTCATGAGCCTGGATCCAGGGGCCCTATTTCAGGAGCAGGGACACGCCTGTCTTTCTCTGCTTGCTCCTTCCTGCACTCTTAGCAGTAGGCCTCTGGGCTCCAGGAGATGGAATAATGGAACTTGGCCCAAACCAGCGATCAGACGAGGGGGAACAACTTTGTTCAGAAGCAACAAAGCAGGCCTTGGTTCTGCCAGTGGAAATCAGGAAGTGAGCTGTTTGTAGCTATCTAGAGAATTGCCTCATGTGCTTGTCTCTTAATACTATGTGTGGTAGCTGCATTGTGAAATGGCTTAATAAAGCTGGGTTAGACAGTGGCACCTAGTGCTGTTCATCCCTCATTTTTTCCTCCACTGCCTCTAACATGTAAATGATATCCATCAGATCCAGTCCTTTGATGGCAGTGGAGGAGGAGGAGGACACACGCTGCACATTCTACAAATTTCCAGCAGCGTTTTTGGATTTGTCAGAGTCCTATGGATAGTAAGTGGCAAATTCAAATATAAGAATATGCTTTGGCTTTCAAATGACTATTAATTTTCTGTGAATTAGTATAATTTAATGGTAATAGAAATTTTATGCCAGGCACAGTGGCTCACGCCCGTAATCCCAGCACTTTGAGAGGCTGAGGCGTGTGGATCACTTGAGGTCAGGAGTTCGAGACCAGCCTGGCCAACATGGTGAAACCTCGTCTCTACTAAAAATAGAAAAATTAGCTGGTTGTGGTGGCGCACATCTGTAATCCAAGCTACTTAGGTAGCTGAGGCAGGAGAATTGCTTGAACCTGGAGGCGGAGGTTGCAGTGAGCCAAGATTGCGCCACTGCACTCTAGCCTGAGTGACAGAGCAAGACTCTGTCTCAAAAAAAAAAAAAGAAAAAAGAAATTTTAGAATATGACAGGTCATTTGTATTTCAACTTTTCTTTTTTTTTCTTTAAAATTTAGAGATGGTATTATATTTTACGATAAATTAGGACAACTTTACATATAATCTCCCCCCACTTGGAAGGAAGAATGAAGAAAAAGGTCATTGCTTCAAATTGGAATTGGGACAGATCTGGGTTGTGTGGACTTTGGCAGATTATTTAACTTCCTCAAACCTCATTTTTCTTAATCTGTATAAGGGGAACAGTAATACTTCCCAGCAGAGTTTGGATGAGGATTTAATTAAAAGACCCAGCACCAATTCTAGACCATAATAAGGGCTCAACACTTCCTAGTTTCCCTGTAATCCCAGTTAGATCAATTTCTCACCAACTGTAAATGTCACTTTTCAAAATCATTATTTTAATATGCTTAACACATTAAAAACAGCCCATATTTAAGGTTCTAATATTAAGTATTCCTGTTGAAGAATTGTACAAAATTAATTTTACTAAGCGACCCTTTTATGCCTTCAGTTAATAAAAGTCCATGTTTAGTACCCAAGAGTCCTGTGAGTCTCTTTAACTGTGTTATGGGTAGTTTTGCAGGATTTCCAGAAATTATGAATGTCAGTGGAAATTTTTACTTCTCGTTATTTAGTGCACAGTTCTGTAAGATCTGTCATTTAGTGGGTGCAGGTGAGAGTTTTTAGATCACACCATCTGTGAAAGGCCTTGTAAATGTGTGGTGGAATAAACCACTGTTGTGTAACTAGCTTGCCAAGAAAGACTTTCTGCATTCATACTGTCTTAGTATGTTAGAGTTTTAGAAACTTAATGGCATTTTCAGCTCCTCTAAGCACTCCTATTGTTCAGACTGCTTAAAACAAAAACAAAAAAAGCCAAGCTATTCTAGCATAACTGACCTTGACTGCAAATTATTTTATCTTAAAGAGCCGAGTGTTTGGAGGAATAATTCTCCCAACTCTACTTGTCTTTGGGAGGTAATGAGTTCTAATATTTCTCAGTACTTGACTTTGGCGGGTAGTCATGCACTGCCTGTCGGATTACTAGATTACTTCCCTGATGGTTAGCAATTCTTGTTGTTAAGTAGTCAAGGAAAATAAAAGGCATGAGCCTTCTGTGTGTGTATCTAGACAGTCATTTATGCATAGACACACACGCCTCCCGAATATCCCAAAAGACACTGTTCAAAACTGATTCAACTAGGGAAGCTTTCATTTTCCTTTCATTCATTAAACAGGTATTTCTAAGCACCTCCTGTGTGCCAGGCACAGAGGGTGTTCAATGGGAAATGAGCACTTATCCCATTCCTGAATTCTTAGTTCCCCCAGGTCTCACCACCCAACAAAGGCCACCATAATGCTGATTTCTTGTTTCATTTCAGAGATATTCTGCACATATACAGGATATATTTGTGTGTGTATCTTCTCATTTTTGTTAATCCAAGTGATAGCATACTGTACATCTCCCGTCTTGGAGAGTATTCCAGACCACCCTGATTCATTCTTCAATTTTTATTGCTGTATGGTATTACATCGTATGGTTGGATGACTATCTTATTAGCACCCTGTTGGTGGACACTTAAGTAATTACCAGGGTTTTTTCCCTTGTTTCTGTGGCCTTGCTGTCTTTCTCCTGCCTTGCATTTCTATTAACACCTTGGTTTTGTTTCCTATTCTTAATGATTCTGAGAAACGGGGTTCAACACCACCTTCATGGAGACCCTCACCCTTGTACGTACTTTCTGATAGATCCAGGCAAGCATAAGTAAGTTAAATTTACTCAACAAGACCTTATCTTTTTACCCCACAAACTCTTTGTGATTAGCTCATTGATCATGAACCACAGCATCCACTTCTTTAAATTGCAGGGACCTTGAGGAGCACAGACCCAGTTTGGCAGACATCATACCAGTCGTCTGGGTCTCTGTCACTTCAGGTTGCCCAGACTGCTCACACTGCCGGGACAGAGCTCAGGAGTGTCCTTTTCTTCCCAGACCACAGTGGCCTCCTTTTCCTTTGAATGCCCTTGCTCTTCCTGGTGATTTTATTTCCACTATAATGTAGAGACGTTTGAAGATGAGTTGAAGCACATTAACTTCAAATATATCATAATTAGCTCACTCCCTTTTGGTATGGCTCTATAAAGTTATCTGGTTTCATTTCTGGAAACCTTAACTGTCAAAAGGTTGCTTTCTCACACTTGGTCATAAAAAGTAGGAAGCCCCTTCCTAACTGAAGTCTTTAGAGACTTCGAGGTGACCTTGACCACTATTGTTGCTTCAGCTGCATCTTCTGCTGTCTGTTATTTCTGTCTTTGTGTTGACGTTACCATGCTCTGCCTCTGAGGTTTGCTTTCCCTTTCTGTTGTTCCTTTGTCTTCATTCTAATCCCCCTACTCTTCCTCTCTGTGTGTCTGTTTTCTTTAAAGCAGTTTCTTCTGGACAGTTTGTGGTTTCTTTGACTATTTCAGTTTATGCCCCAGCAGCGTAATTTACTGTTGTCTTTTGTTATTTCCTCAGGTGCTTAGTTGATTAGCTCCTTATTCTGGCAATAAATATAATCACATTTTAAAATGTTTCAGAGAAATAGCCTCTGTTTCTTTTTTAATTTTCAAAATTTTGCAAAATTAAAGGTCATTTTTAATTGTCTTTTTTCCCCACCTTTTTTTTTTGGAATAAAATATCTTTATTACAGCTGTTGGTTTTTTTTGTTTTTTGGTTTTTTGGTTTTTTTAAGATGGAGTTTCACTCTTGTCACCCAGGCTGGAGTGCAATGGCGCAATATCAGCTCACCACAACCTCCACCTCCTGGGTTCAAGCAATTCTCCTGCCTCGGCCTCCTGAGTGGCTGGGACTACAGGCACATGCCACCACACCCAGTTAATTTTTGTATTTTTCGTAGACACGGGGTTTCACCATGTTGACCAGGATGGTCTCGATCTCTTGACCTTGTGATCCACCCGCCCCGGCCTCCCAAAGTGCTGGGATTATAGGCATGAGCCACCACGCCCAGCTTTACAGCTGTTAATTTTTTTTAAATTTTTATTATTTTTTTAATTGCGTTTTAGGTTTTGGGGTACATGTGCAGAACATGTAAGATAGTTGCATAGGTACACACGTGGCAGTGTGTTTTGCTGCCTTCCACCCCTTCACCCACATTTGGCATTTCTCCCCATGCTATCCCTTCTCCGCTCCCCCGCGCTGTCCCTCCCCTATTTCCCCCAATAGACCCCAGTGTGTAGTACTCCCTTCCCTGTGTCCATGTGTTCTCATTGTTCATCACCTGCCTATGAGTGAGAATATACGGTGTTTCCTTTTCTGTTCTTGTGTCAATTTGCTGAGAATGATGTTCTCCAGATTCATCCATGTCCCTACAAAGGACATGAACTCATCATTTTTGATTGCTGCATAATATTCCATGGTGTATAT
>JAPYYA010001229.1:0-17289 GCA_028533165.1 Leontopithecus rosalia | reverse complement strand
TATCAATCAATGTACACATGAGTACATTGGGGATAATATTTTTAACATACTAAATAGAAATTACTGCGGTTAACACAGTGGATGTAAACCCATGTGTGTACATAGTTTAAACATGTACATATGGTACTTATTATAAATTCGTGTACAGCAGGTACATATCGACAGGATATGTACATATGTGAAAATAGTGTACATATGTACATACTGTGCACACATGTACACGGGCACATATTGTACATCTGTACATAATGGGTACATGATGTACATGTGTATATACTGTAATATAATAAATGTAAATGTGCATTATGTGTGCAATATGTACCTTTATATTTCTCTTATCTATTAAATGCGTATTGTGATTATGCTGTTGTGATTATGATATCATTGGGATATCACTGTAAATGTACATGTTGTACACATTACGTACATACCTATTGTGTACACGTTATGCACTTATAAATGTACATAATGTACAGATTATGTACCTTTATCATACATCGGTATTGTGTACACATATGCACATCACAGTCAACGTACATATGGTACATATTCTGTACATTGTAAGATCCCAAAAAGTGTACAGCTTATGAGTACATTCTGGGATATGATTTTTAGTATATTACATAAAAGTTACTTCTAATATCAAAGTGGGTATACACCCACGTGTGTCCATTTTGTGATATTATCCTTCATATATTAAGTAGGTATTCCTCTCACTGTGAAAGCAAGTATACAGTCTGTGATTGTTCCAATTTTACAGAGAAAATGCAATGCTTCATTGATGTAGTTCCTAGTATCCTGGGGACAGAGGATGGTTATACTCTGAATATCGCAGGAAGTGTACACCACCAGGGTAGTATTGTTTCTAATATCCAAAAACGGATTGGATATTACTGCAAATATCTCAGAAAGCACACAACGCCACGTGATACTGTTTCTAATAGCTAGGGGATCACAGAGGATATTACTTACGATGTGACTGGAACTGTAGGCTGTTCCTGTGATATTGTTTCTAATATTCAGAGAAGGAGAGGAGAATGTTGCTGCCCATAGGGAAGTATTCTGAATCCAGCAAGAGGTGTCCACCATGCTCTGATACGGTCACTAATGTAAACGAGAAAACAAGTATATTGAGTGAAACATTGTGAGAGGTGAAACTCCCCTATGCTATCCATTGAAATGTCAATAAGGGTGAGGATGACATTTTTATCAGTATGGCAGATGTGTAACTGGAGCTATTACCTAATATATAAAAAACAAGAATAACTTTATTATTTCCATATGTTACGGCTGACAGTATCATATTACACGACATTTCCAAGATAGCCGGGACCCAGTAGCTGTGGGCACAGCCTCCTAGCCACAGGGTCCCTAAGCATCCAGGGAGGGCCTAGGGGCTGTTATGGGCCCTCTTGTGGCGGCTCTGGGGATAGCGTGCCGTGCATAGGTGCTAGATTTGCACCTCTTTCAACATGTGCACTTATATTACATAGTGGGCAAATATCTGTACACGTGTACTTATGGTATTATCGCGATAAATATAAACGTACATAATATGTGCACGATACATACATATCTAATACGTATGTACCATGTACAATATATGCTTTTTTGTGATATCACATGATATATACATATATTATTGTGATTAATTATATGTTATCACTGATATTTGAAGAAATATGCATAGTGTACACATTATGTACCCATGTTTGTTTACACATAATAGAAATATAAACGTACTTATAAAACAGATTACATATATTTTTTCTAAATGTTTATTGTGTAAACATATATACAGCAGAGCAAATATACAGACTGTCTGAATTTTATACATTTATTGTGATACACCAATAAACGTACACATTATGAGTTTATTTGGGAATATTGCTTTCAACATATTAGAAATTACTGCAGGTTCCAATGTGGGTGTACACCGATGTGTGTACTTAGTTTAAACATGTACATATTGTGTATATTATGGATTCGTGTACAACAGGTACATATGCACAGTCTATGTACATACGTGTACACAGTGTACATATGTACATCCTGTGCACCCATTTATACACGTGCACATATTGTACATCTGTACATAATGGGTAAAGGATGTACATGTGTACCTCTCATAATATCACAATAAATGTACATTATGTGTGAAATATAGACCTTTATATTTCTATTATGACATGCATATTGTGATGACACTCGTGATTATGACACCATTGTGATATCACAATAAATGTACATGTTGTACACATTTGGTACACACCTATTGCATACACGTTATGTACATATAAGTTTACATGTTGTATAGGTTATGTACATTTGTCATACATCGGTGTTCTGTACACATATGTACATCACAGTCAATGTACATATGGTAGCTAATCTGTTTATTGTAATATCCCAAAAATTGTACAGCTTATGAGTACATTCTGGGATATGGTTTTTAGTATATTATATAAAAATTACTTCCAACATCAAAGTGGGTATATACCCACGTATGTCCATTTTGGAATATTATCCATCATAATTTAAGCATGTATTCCTCTTTCTGTGAAAGCAAGTGTACAATCTGTGATTGTTACAATATCACAGACAAAGTTCAGTGCTTCTGTGATGTAGATCCTAATATCCTGGGGAAAGGGATGATTATAACCTGAATATCGAAGGAAGTGTACATCACCACCATAGTATTGTTTCTTAAATCCAAAAATGGAAAGCATATTACTTCGAATTTCTCAGAAAGAGCACAATACTCCATGATACTGTTCCTAATAACTAAGGCATCACAGATGATATTACTCACGATGTGACTGGAAGTGTACGCCGGTCCTGTGATACTGTTTCTAATATTCAGAGAAAGAGCAGAGAATGTTGCTGCACATTGTGAAATACTCTTAATACGGCTAGAGGTTTTCACCATGCTCTGATATGGTCACTAAGGTAATCGAGAAAACAAGTAAATTGAATTAAACATTGTGAGTGGCGAAACACTCCTACGCTTTCCAATCAACTGTCAGTGGGGGTGAGGATGACATTTTTGTCGATATGTCAGAGGTGTAACTGGAGGAATTGCCTAATATATAAAACAGCAGAATTACGTTATTGTTTACATATGATATTGTTGACAGTAACATAATACACGTCATTTTAAAGATAGTTGGATTCCAGCAGCTGTGGTCAGTGCGCCCTAGCCAGAGGGTCCCTAAGAAGATGAAATGTCCTGGGAGCTGCTACGGGCCCTCTTGTGGGGGCTGTGGGGATAGCGTGCTGTGCATAGGTACTTGGTTTGAACCTATTTCAACATGTGCACATAGCTTACATAGTGGGTAAATATCTGTACACGTGTACATACGGTATTATCTCAATAAATATATACGTATGTAATATGTGCACAATACATACATAATTAATATGTATGTTCCATATACAATATATGCTTTTTGGGAATATCCCATGATATATACATATATTATTGTGATTATATATATGTTATCACTGATACTTGAAGAAATGTGCAAACTATTCACATGTACCTATGCTTTCTACACATTACAGAAATACAAACGTAAGTATAAAATGGATTATGTATATTTTTTCTACATATGTATTGTGTACACATTTGAAGAGAAGACTAAATGAAGAGATTGTCCCTATTTTATACTTGTATTGTAATACACCAGTAAACGTACACATTATGAGTCCATTCGGGAATATTACTTTCAACATATTTAATAGAAATAACTGCGGGTACCCTTATGTACAGATGTACAGTATGTGCACGTGTACATAAGTGTGCAATGTATGAACATATGTACGCTGTGTACGCATACGTACATAGACTATAGATAGGTTCCTGCTGTATACGAATCCATAGTATACCCAAGATGTACATGTTTAAACTATATACACACATCGGTGAATACCCACATTGGCACCCGCAGCAATTTCTATCCAGTATGTTGAATGCAATATTCCCGAATGTACTCATAATGTGTACAATTATTGGTATATTACCATCAATGTACAAAATAGGTACAATCTGGACATTTGCGGTGCTATACATAGGTGTTCAAAATATAGAGTTAGAGAAAATACACGTAATCACTTTTATACGGACGTTTTTATTTCTATCATGTGTACACAGGCAAAGGTACATCATGTGTACCCTATGCACATTTCTTCAAATATCAGTGATAACGTATGTATCATCACAAAAATAGTGGTATGTATCACGTGGTATCCCAAAGAAGCGTACATTGGACACGGTACGTACATGATAAGTACGTATGTATCGTGCACATATTATGTACGTTTATATTTATCTCTACAGTACCCTATGTTCACGTGTAGAGATATTTGCCCACTATGTAAGCTATGTGCACATGATGAAATAGGGCCCCACCAAGTACCCAAGAAGGGAACGCTATCCCCGCAGCTGCCACCAGAGGGCTCATAGCAGCCCCCAGGCCCACCCAGGCTGCTTAGGGACCCTCTGGCCAGGGCGCCGTGCCCACAGCGACTGGGACTCGGCTCTCTGGAAAACGATGTGTAATATGGTACTGGCAGCCGTATCTGATTTTAATGGTAACGTTATTCTGGTTTTTTATATATCAGGCAAAAGCCCCAGATACCCCTCTGCCATATTGACAAAAATGTCATCCTCAACCCCATTGACATTAGAATGGAATGCGTAGGAGTGTTTCACCCCTGGAAATGTTTCATTCAATTTACTCGTTGTGTTTTGTACTCTAGTGACCATTTTACAGGCTGGTGGACACCTCTGGCTGGATTGAGAGTATTTCCCTCTGGGCAGCAACATTCTCCCCTCCTTTTCTGAATATTGGCAGCCATATCTCAGGAGCGGCGTACATTTCCTGTCACATCGTGAGTAATGTCCCCTGTGATCCCTTAGTTATTCGGAACTGTATCACGTGGGGTGGCACGCCGTTTATTTGGAAGAACATCATCTTTGTTTTTGGATATCAGAAACACTACGACGGTGGTGGTGGACACTTCCTGGGATATTCAGGGAATAGTTACCCTCCGTCCTTCAGATATTAGGAACTTCATCTGTGGTATTGGAACAATCACAGAGTGTACACTTGCTTTCATAGCGAGAGGAATACCTACTTAAAATATGAGGGATAATATCACAGAATGGACACACGTGGGTGTGTAATCACTTTGCCTTTGGAAGTAATTTTTATGTAATATACTTAAAATCGTATCCCAGAATATACTCATAAGCTGTACACTTACTGGGATATTTCAATGCACAGAGTATGTACCATAGGTACCTTGACTGAGGTACATATGTGTGAACAAAACCGAGGTATGATGTAGGTACATAAACTGTACTCTATGAACATATACGTGCACATAACGTGTACACAATAGGTATGTACGCCATGTGTACAACATGTACGTGTTTACTGATGTCACAGTGATGTCATAATCACAACTGTGTCATCACAATACGCATGTTAATGATAATAGAAATGGAATGGTACATATTGCACACATGATGTACGTTCACATGTATGGTGATATTACGATATGTTCACATGTACAATTTGTTCCCCTTATGTACAGATGTACAGTATGTGCACGTGTACATATGTGTGCAACGTATGTACACATGTACGCATACATACATAGACTATAGATAAGTACCTGCTGTATACGAATCCATAGTATGCACAAGATGTACATGTTTAAACTATGTACACACATCGGTGAATACCCACATTGGCACCCGCAGCAATTTCTATCTGGTATGTTGAATGCAATATTCCCGAATGTACTCATAATGTGTACATTTATTGGTATATTACCATCAATGTACAAAATAGGTACAATCTGGACATTCGCTGTGCTAAATATAGGTGTTCACAATACATAGGTAGAGAAAATACACGTAATCCCTTTTATACGGACGTTTTTACTTCTATCATGTGTACACAGGCATAGGTACATCATGTGTACCCTATGCACATTTCTTCAAATATCAGTGATTACATATGTATAATCACAAAAATATTGGTATATATCTCGTGATATGCCAAAGAAGCGTACATTGGACACGGTACCTACGTGTTAAGTACGTATGTATCGTGCACATATTATGTACGTTTATATTTATCGCTACAATACCCTATGTTCACGTGTAGAGATATATGCCGACTATGTAAGCTACGTGCACATGTTGAAATAGGGCCCCACCAAGTACCCATGATGGGAACGCTATCCCCGCAGTTGCCACCAGAGGGCTCATAGCAGCCCCCAGGCCCACCCGGGCTGCTTAGGGACCCTCTGGCTAGGGCGTTGTACCCACAGCTACTGTGACCCTGCTCTCTGAAAATGATGTGTAATATGATACTGGCAACCATTTCAGATTTTAATGATAATGTTATTCTGGTTTTTTATATATCAGGCAAAAGCTCCAGATACTTCTTTCCCATATTGACAAAAATGTCATCCTCAACCCCATTGACATTAGAATGGAATGCACAGGAGGGTTTCACCCCTGGAAATGTTTCATTCAATTTACTCGTTGTGTTTTGTACTCTAGTGACCATTTCACAGCCTGGTGGACACCTCTGGCCGGATTGAGAGTATTTCCCTCTGGGCAGCAACATTCTCCCCTCCATCTCTGAATAATGAAAGCCATAATTCAGGAGCGGCATACAGTTCCTGTCACATCGTGAGTAATATCCCCTGTGATTCCTTAGTTATTCGGGACTGTATCACGTGAGGTGGCACGCCTTTTTTTTGGAAAAACATCATCTTTGTTTTTGGATATCAGAAACACTACGACGGTGGTGGTGGACACTTCCTGCCATATTCAGGGTATAATCATCCTCTGTCCTTCGTATATAAGGAACTTCATTGCAGAAGCGTTGCACTTCGTCTGTGATATTGGAACAATCACAGAGTGTATACTTGCTTTCACAGCGAGAGGAATACCTACTTAAAATATGAGGGATAATATCACAGAATGGACACACGTGGGTGTGTAATCACTTTGCCTTTGGAAGTAATTTTTATGTAATATACTTAAAATCGTATCCCAGAATATACTCATAAGCTGTACACTTATTGGGATATTACAAGGCACAGAGTATGTACCATAGGTACCTTGACTGTGAGGTACATATGTGTGCACAAAACCGAGGTACGATGTAGATACGTAATCTGTACTCTATGTACATATACGTGCACATAACCTGTACACGATAGGTATGTACGTCATGTTTACAACATGTAAGTTTTTAGTGATGACACAGTGATGTCATAATCACAACTGTGTCATCACAATACGCATGTTAATGACAATAGAAATAGAATGGTACATATTGCCCACATGATGTACGTTCACACGTATGGTGATATTACGATACGTTGACATGTTCAATTTGTTACCCTTATGTACAGATGTGCAGTATGTGCACGTGTATATATGTGTGCAACATATGTACACATGTACGCTGAGTACACGTACATACATAGACTATAAATAGGTACCTGCTGTACACGAATCAAAAGTATGCACAAGATGTACATATTTAAACTGTGTACACAAATCAGTGAAGACCCACACTGGCACCTGCAGCAATTTCTATCCGGTATGTTGAATGCAATATTCCCGAATATACTCATAATGTGTACTTTTATTGGTATATTACCATAAATGTACAAAATAGGTACAATCTGGTCATTCGCTGTTTTATATATAGGCGTTCACAATAGAGAGGTAGAAAAAATACACGTAATCCCTTTTATACGAACGTTTTTATTTCTATCATGTGTACACAGGCATAGGTACATCATGTGTACCCTACGCACATTTCTTTAAATAGCAGTGATAACATATGTATCATCATAAAAATATAGTTATATATCACGTGGTATCCCAAAGAAGCATACGTTGGACACGGTACGTACGTGTTAAGTACGTATGTATCGTGGACATATTATGTACGTTTATATTTATCGCTACAATACCTTATGTTCCCGTGTAGAGATATTTGCCCACTCTGTAAGCTATGTGCACATGTTTAAATAGGGCCCCACCAAGTACCCATGCAGGGAAAGCTATCCCCGCAGTTGCTACCAGAGGGCTCGAAAAAGTTTCCAGGCCCACCCTGGCTGCTTAGGGACCCTCTGGCTAGGGCGCCGTGCCCACAGCTACTGGGACCCGGCTCTCTGGAAAATGATGTGTAATATGATACTGGCAACCGTATGAGATTTTCATGGTAACCATATTCTGTTTTTTTTATATCAAACAAAAGCCCCAGATACACCTCTGCCATATTGACAAAATTGTCATCCTCAACCCCATTGACATTAGAGTGGAATGTATAGGAGGGTTTCACCCCTGGAAATGTTTTATTCAATTTACTCGTTGTTTTTTGTGCTCTAGTGACCATTTCACAGCCTGGTGGATACCTCTGGCTGGATTGAGTGTATTTCCCTCTGCGCAGCAACATTCTACCCTTCTTCTCTGAATATTAGAAGACATATCTCAGGACCGGCGTACAGTTTCTGTCACATCGTGAGTAATGTCCCCTGTGATCCCTTAGTTATTTGGGACTGTATCACGTGAGGTGGTGCATCTTCTATTTGGAAGAACATCATCTTTGTTTTTTGATATCAGAAACACTACGATGGTGGTGGTGGACACATTCTGCGATATTCCATGTATAATCATCCTCCGTCCTTCGGATATTAGGAACCTCATCGCAGAAGCGTTGCACTTTGTCTGTGATATTGGAACAATCACAGAGTGTACACTTGCTTTCACAGTGAGAGGAATACCTACTTATGATATGAGGCATAATATCACAGAATAGATACACATGGGTGTGTAATCAATTTGCCATTGGAAGTAATTTTTATGTAATATTGTTAAAATCGTATCCCAGTATATACTCATAAGCTGTACGATTATTGGGATATTACGAGGCACAGAGTATTTACCATAGGTACCTTGACTGTGATGTACATATGTGTGCACAAAACCAAGGTATGACGTAGGTTCGTGATCTGTACTCTATGTACATATACGTGTACATAACGGGTACACAATATGTATGTACATCATGTGTTCAACATATACATTTATTGTTATGTCAGTGTTGTCATAATCACAACAGTGTCATCACAATACGCATGTAATAGATAATAGAAATGGAATGGTACATATTGCACACATGATGTAAGTTCACATGTATGGTAATATTACAATATGTTCACATGTACATCTTGTTCCCATTATGTACAGATGTACAGTATGTTCACGTGTACATATGTGTGCACCATATGTACATATGTACACTGTGTACGTGTACGTTCATAGACTGTAGGTAGGTACCTGCTGTGCACGAATCCATACTTTGCACAAGATGTACGTATTTATACTATGTATACACATCGGTGTACACCCACATTGGCCACCGCAGGAATTTCTATTTGGTATGTTGAATGCAATATCCCCGTTGTACTCATAATGTGTATATTTATTGGTATAGTACCATAAATGTACAAAATAGGTACAATCTGGACATCTGCTTTGCTATATAGAGGTATTCACAATACACAGGTAGAATAAATACTGTAATCCATTTTATACGAACATTTTTATTTCTATCTTGTGTAAACAGGCATGGGTACATCATGTTTACCCTATGCAGATTTCTTCAAATATCAGTGATAACATATATATCATCCCAAAAATATAAGTATGTATCACGTCGTATGCCAAAAAAGCATACATTGGACACGGTATGTATGTATTAAATACGTATGTATCGTGCACATATTATGTACGTTTATATTTATTGCGACAATACCCTATGTGCACGTGTACAGATATTTGCCCAGTTCGTAAGTTATGTTCACATGTTAAAATAGGGCCCCACCAGGAACCTATGCACTGCGCGGTATCCCCACAGCCGCCACCAGAGGGCCCGTAGAAGCCCCCAGGCCCACACTAGCTGCTTAGGGACCCTCTGGCTACGGCACTGTGCTCACAGCTACTGGGACCTGGCTCTGTGAATAATGACGTGTAATATGATACGGGCAACCGTATCAGACTGTAATAATGACGTTTTTCTGGTTTTTTATGTGTTTCGCAAAAGCTCCAGATACACCTCTGCCATATTGACAAAAATGTGATCTTAAACCCAATTGACATTAGAATGGAAAGCATAGGGGATTTTCACCCTGTGCAATATTTCATTCAATTTACTCGTTGTGTTTTTACTCTAGTGACCATTTTACAGCCTGGTGGACACCTCTGGCCGGATTGAGACTATTTCCCTCTGGGCAGCAACATTCTCCCCTCCTTCTCTGAATATTAGAAGCCATATCTCAGGACCGGCGTATATTTCCTGTCACATCGTGTGTAATGTCCCCTGTGATCCATTAGTTATTCGGAACTGTATCACGTGGGGTTCTGTGCCTTCTATTTGGAAGAACATTGTCTTTGTTTTTGGATATTAGAAACACTACGTTGGTGGTGCTGTACACTTCCTGCAATATACAGGGTATAATCATCCTCCATCCCCAGGATATTAGGAACTTCATCGCAGAAGCACTGCACTTAATCTGTGATATTGGAACAATCACAGAGTGTACACTTGGTTTCACAGAGAGAGGAATAGCTACTTAAAATATGAGGGATAATATCACAGAATGGACAAACGTGGGTGTGTACCCACGTTGACATTGGGAGTATTTTTTATGTAATATATTTAAAATCGTATCCGAGAATATACTTATAAGCTGTACATTTATTGGGATATTACAAGGCACAGAGTATGTCCATTGGTACATTGACTGTGATGTACATATGTGTGCACAACACCAGGGTACGATGAAGGTACGTAATCTATACCATATGTACATATACATGTACATAACATGTACACGATAGGTATGTACGTCGTGTACAACATGTACGTTTCTTGTGATGTCACAGTGATGTGATAATCACAATTGTGTCATCACAATACGCATGTAATAGATAATAGAAATGAAATGGTACATATTGCACACATGATATACATTCACATGTATTTTGATATTACGATATGTTCACATGTACATCTTGTACCCATTTTGTACAGATGTACAGCATGTGCACGTGTACATATGTGTGCACCGTATGTACATATGTACGCTTTGTATGCGTATGTACAGAGATTGTAGATTGGTATGTGCTGTACGCAAATCCATAGTATGCACAAGATGTACATGTTTAAACTATGTACATACATTGGTGTACACCCACATTGGCACCCGCAGCAATTTCTATCTGGTATATTGAATGCAACATTCCCAAATGTACTCATAATGTGTACATTAATTGGTATATTACAACAAATGTATAAAATAGTTACAATCTGGACATTTGCTGTGCTATATATATGTGTTCACAATACACAGGTAGAGAAAATACACCTAATCCATTTTATACGGACGTTTATATTTCATGTGTAAACGGGCATGGGTACATGATGAGTACACTATGCAGATTTCTTTAAATATCAGTAATAAAATATGTATCATCACAAAAATATGTGTATATATCATGTGGTATTCCTAAAAAGTGTATATTGGACATGGTACATAGAATGAAGTACGTATGTACAGTGCACATATTATGTATGTTTATATTTATTGCTACAATATCCTACGTGCACGCGTACAGATATTTGCCCACTATGTAATGTATGTGCACATGTTGAAATAGGGTTCAACCAAGTACCTATGCAGGAAACGCTATCCCCGCAGCCGCCACCAGAGGGCCCTGTAGCAGCCCCCAGGCCCACCCTGGCATTTTAGGGACAATCTGGCTAGGGCGCCATGCCCACAGCTACTGGGACCCGGCCCTCTGGAAAATGATGTGTAATATGATACTGGCAACCGTATCAGACCGTAATGATAACGTTATTCTGGTTTTTTATATATCAGGCAATAGCTCCAGATACACCTCTGCCATATTGACAAAAATATTATCTTCAAGCCCATTGACAGTAAAATTGAAAACATAGGGGTCTTTCTTCCCTGGCAATGTTTAATTCAATTTACTTGTTGTGTTTTTTACTTCAGTGACCATATCAGAACCCGGTGGACACCTCTGGCAGAATACAGAGTATTTCCCTCTGGGCAGCAACATTCTCCCCTCCTTCTCTGAATATTAGAAACAATATCTCAGGACCAGTGTACAGTTCCAGCCACATTGTGAGTAATGTCTTCTGTGATCACTTAGTGATTAGGAACAGTATCAGGAAGCGTTGTGCACTTTGTGAGATATTGGAAGTAATATCCTTCCCGTTTTTGGATTTTAGTAACAATACTATGGTAACGGTGTACACATCCTGTGATATTCAGGGTAAAATCATCCTTTGCCCCAGTATATTAAGATCTACATCCCAGAAATGATGCACTTTGTCTGTGATATTGGAAGGATCACGGAGTGTACAATTACTTTCACAGTGGGAGGAATAACTACTTAAAATATAATGGATAATATCACATAATGGACACACATGTGTGTGTACCCACTGCGACATTGAAGTAATTTTTATGTAATAAACTTAAAATAATTTTCCAGAATAAAGTCATAAACTGTACGCTTACTGAGATATTACAATGTACAGATTATTCACCCTATGTACGTTGACAGTGATATACATATGTGTACACCAAACTGGTGTATGGTAAAGGTACATCATCTGTTCTATATGTACATTTACATGTACATAATGTGTGCACAATTGGTATGTAGTTTATGTGTACACCATATACATTTACTGTGATATCACAGTGATGTCAGAATCGCAGTTGTATCACAATACGCATGTAATAGACAACAGAAACATAAATGTACATATTGCACACATGATGTACATTTATATTTATTGTGATATTATGATATGTTTACATGTCCACCATGTACATATTATACATGTTCATCATGTACCCTTTATGTACAGATGTACAATATGTGCACGTGTACACATGTTTGCACAGTGTGCACATAAGTACACTGTGTACATATACCTATATGGCCAGTAGAAATGTACCTGTTTTACACGAATCCATACTATGCACAATATGAACAGGTTTAAACAAGGTACACTTATCGGTATACACCCACTTTGGTAACCATAGTAATTTCTGTTTGATATGTTGAAAGCAGTATTCCCGAATGTACTCCAAATGTGTACATTTGTTAATATATTACAATAAATGTATGAAACAGGTACAAGCTGGACATTTCCTCCATTATACATATGTGTACACAGTACACATGTAGAAAAAATATACGTCATCCTTTTTATACGTATATTCACAATTCTAAAATGTGTAAACAGGCATAGGTACATAATGTGTACACTATGCACATTTCTTCCAATATCGTTGATAACATACATATCATCACAATAATATATGTCTATCACGTGGTAACCCAAAAAAGCATATATTATACACCGTACGTACGTATTAAGTACGTGTGTACCGTGCCAGTGTTATGTACGTTTATATTTATTGTGATAATACCATAAGTACACGTGTACAGATATTTTCCCACTCTGTAAGCTATGTGCACATGTTGAAATAGGGGCAAACCAATAGCTATGCAGGGCATGCCATTCCCACAGCCGCCACAAGAGGGCCCGAAGCAGCCCCCAGGCCCTCCGTGGCTGCTTAGGGACCCTCTGGCTAGGGCGCCGTGCCCACATCTACTGACACCCGGCTCTCTTGGAAATGACGTGTAGTATGGTACTGGCATCTGTATCAGACGGAAATGATAACGTTATTCTGGTTTTTTATATATTAGGCAGTAGCTCCAGATACACCTGGGCCATATTGACAAAAATGTCGTCCTCACCCCCATTGACAGTAGAATGGAAAGCATAGGGGTTTTTCACCCCTAGCAATGTTTAATTCAATTTACTTGTGTTTTTTACTTTAGTGACCATATCGGAGCCTGGTGGACACCTCTTGCCATATCGAGAGTATTTCCCTTTGGGCAGCAACATTCTCCACTCCTTCCCTGAATATTAGAAGCAATATCACAGGACCAGCATACAGTTACAGTCACATCGTGAGTAATGTCCTCTGTGATCACTTAGTGATTAGGAACAGTATCACGTGGCGTTGTGCCCTCTCTGAGATACTGGAAGTAATATCCTTCCCGTTTTTCGATGTTAGTAACAATACAATGTAATGGTTTACACATCCTGCGATATTCAGGGTATAATCATCCCTTTTTTTCAGGATATTAGAATCTACATCACAGAAGCGTTGCACTTTGTGATATTGGAAGAATCACAGATTGTACAATTGCTTTCACAGTGAGAGGAATACCTCCTTAAAATATGATGAATAATATCCCAAAAGGGACACACGTGGGTGTGTACCCACTGTGACATGGGAAGTAATTTTTATGTAACATAGTTAAAATCATATCCCAGAATATACTTATAGCTGTACACTTATTGGGATATTACAATGTACACAGTATACACCACATGTACGTCAACTGTGATGTACTTATGTGTACAGCAAACCGGTGTACGATAAAAATACATAATTTGTGCTATATGTACATTTATACGTACATAACGTGTGCACAATTCTTATGTACGTCATGTTTACAAAATGCACATTTATTGTAATATCACCATGATGTCATAATCACAACTGTAACATCACAATATGCATGTTCCAGGTAATAGACACATAAATGTACATATTGCACACATGATGTACATTAATATTTATTGTGACATTATGATATGTTTACATGTACATCCTGTCCAATTTACACGTGTACATCATGTACCCATTATGTACAAATGTGCAATATGTGCACGTGTACATATGTGTGCACAGTGAGCACATACGTGCATTGTGTACATGTACGTATATAGCCGGTAGAAATGTATCTGCTTTACACAAATTCATACTGTGCACAGTATGTACACGTTTAAACAATGTACAAATATCGATGTACACCTCCTTTGGTACCCACAGTAATTTCTGTTTGATATGTTGAAAGCAGTATTCCTGAATGTACTCCTAATGTGTACATTTGTTGGTGTATTAAAATAAACCTATGAAACAGGTACAATCTAGACATTTCCTTTGCTATACATACGTGAAGACAATACACAGGTAGAAGAAATATACGTCATCCTTTTTATATGTACGTACACAATTCTATAATGTGTACACAGGCATAGGTACATAATATGTACACTATGCACATTTCTTCCAATATCGGTGATAACATATATATCATTGCAATAATATATGTGTATATCACGTGGTACCCCAAAAGCATATATGGTACACGGTACGTACGTATTAAGTACATGTGTATCGTGCCAGTGTTGTGTACATTTATATTTATTGTGATAATACCATAAGTACACCTGTACAGATATTTGCTTAGGGTCACTCTGGCTAGGGAGTGTGCCCACCCACAGGTGCTGGGACCCGGCTATCTTGAAAATGACTTTAGTATGATACTGCCAACCATATCATATGGAAACGTCAATGTTATTCTGGTTTTTTATACATGAGGCAATAGTTTTCTATATGAGTTTTAGTCCCGAATTTGTACCCTGCTTCTGCCACTTGCCAGCTCTGCTGCTCTTGCTAGGGAGATTACGTAACATACTAACTCCAGGAATAATTACTGAAGGTCATGAGTCCTTTAAGGTAAATAATATTTGCCCCGTTTTACATTTCCAAGCATATCTCGCTGCTTTTGAGTGGGAAATAGGGATGGGTGAAAAGGGGGAGTTTTAGTTCCGAATTTGTACCCTGGTTCTGCCAATTGCCAGCTCTGCTTCTCTTGCTAGGGGCATCACGAAACATACTAACTCCAGGAATAATCACTGAAGGTCATGAGTCCTTTAATGTAAATAATATTTGCCACATTTTACACAAGAGGATACAGCATCAGAAAAGTTACTTACTTTTCCACGTTCCCAGGGCACAATTACTACCTGAATGCAAACTCAGGCTTTCTGATGCCATGTCCTGTGAGGATTTTATCACATCGTCACTGGCCATAACTGGAAGCAGGAGAGACCCATTGCCAAAGAATGATAGACACATGAAGAAGTCGTTGGAACTCCAGTATGCTGCCCACAAGTAAAGCTCACATGTATTCGGTTGAGTGGTTTGTATAACTAGAAAAGGCTGGGGGTGATGGTGCTTTGATGTTTGCAAATAACAACAAGACTCTTGTCTTGTATTCTGGCTCAAATTCTGTGCTCTGATGAGCAGCTGAATCTCGTTTCTACAAAATGACTCAATTCACGTCAACAAGTATATTTGTTTGTAGCACTGCCTCTGCCTGTGAAAATTTAAGGAAGTAACATCACTCCAATTCTTCATAAAAAAGGGAGAACAGAGCTATCTTCCATAAGAATATTGGAGAGATGACGGTGACAATGCATTTATAGTGCTTAACACAGTGCCTGGGACAGAATAACACCTGTTATCAGTCAGAACCATTATTAGTGCAGTTTTAAACTAGATGTGCTTGCCAGTACATCAATTGGTCTCAAACTTTCACAACTAGCTGCCCATGTGTCTGCAGCAACACCCAGCTTCAATATGTACAATTTCTAAAGTGTCTGACCTCAAGGTTTTGGATGTGAGGATTGCTCACTTTGTTCTCTCTTTTAGAATTCATCTCTGCTTTCTTTTCCACGACTACTCTTGTTTTTAAGATAAACTAATTAAAAAATACAAAGCACTCTTGCCTCAAAGGTACTGTAAGTATAAAATAATAATGCCAGACTCATTTTGGCAATCTTACCATAACCTCTCTAAAGGCGAATATCTGCTTGTTCTGGTCCTACCGTCCATTGAGAGGCAATGAGATTTAAGCCCACACCCATGTCTCTGGGCCTGTTGAATTTTAGAAGAGATCCTGCTCCCTGTGATTCCAACGGAAGGCAGTGTTGAATTCATTCTAATAGACTTGGAACAGTCAGTCTCTGCTTGTCTCTGATATGTGGCCCAGGGGGTTAATCTCCCATCTCCTAGTTAATCACTTTCATCCTCAGGCTGCATTAAGCCTCAATTTTCATTTTTTGGTTGAATCTGTCTTTGCTGACAGAAGTTTTCTGGGAAACCGAGAAAGTCCTCAGTATGAAAGAATATAATGGAGGATGCAGTGAATCCATAACTTCTTTGCTGCACTTTCTGGAGACTTTGAGATATCAGGGTTGAAATGTCACACGAAGT
>JAPYYA010001225.1:7493-17630 GCA_028533165.1 Leontopithecus rosalia | reverse complement strand
GTAATCCCAGCTACTTGGGAGGCTGAGGCAGGAGAATTGCCTGAACCCAGGAGGTGGAGGTTGCGGTGAGCCGAGATCGCGCCATTGCACTCCAGCCTGGGCAACAAGAGCAAAACTCCGTCTCAAAAAAAAAAAAAAAAAAAAAAAAAAACAAGTTCAAACAACAAATTATTATTTACTACGTGGAAAGCAGTAAGTTAGCTACTGAAAGGGATAAAAAGAATGATATCGCTAACTCAGCTAAATCAAAGACTTTGCAGTCTAGTTGAAAGAGATAAGTGCACATAAAGAGCCCAGAAAAGACTTAAACTCATCTATTTTCAGTTCCTTCCCAAATCCCACTAAAAACAATAGTTAAATAGTTACGTTTGGCCTGGCCGGGCGCGGTGGCTCAAGCCGGTAATCCCAGCACTTTGGGAGGCCGAGGGGGGTGGATCACGAGGTCAAGAGATCGAGACCATCCTGGTCAACCCGGTGAAACCCCGTCTCTACTCAAAATACAAAAAATTAGCTGGGCATGGTGGCGCGTGCCTGTAATCCCGGCTACTTGGGAGGCTGTGGCAGGAGAATTGCTTGAACCCAGAAGACGGAGGTTGCGGTGAACCGAGATAGCGCCATTGCACTCCAGCCTGGGTAACAGGAGCGAAACTCCGTCTCCCAAAAAAAAAAAAAAAAAGTTACGTTTTTAAACAAAGGTTAATTAAACCCACAAGTCCAAGGAGATTGAAAAAAAAAGGCATGAATATAACTTTGAATATTTAAAGCTTACAGAAAAGTAGTAAGGGCCTTAGGATACCTGAGTTCTAAGCAGGCAGAAGGACAACCGAAGAACCAGTTTACCAACAAATCCCCAACAGACTCAAGAACTGGAGAAAATTCTAGAAAGTCAGCAGAGTAAGAAGTACCAGGCATCTGTCTTCCCACCTAGACAATAACGCACTGGCAGAATCTGTCTGATGTAACTATTATGAAACTCTGCAGTCAGCTGAAAGCTTGCAACTTCCAGGGTAAGGCTTGGGTTGTAAATTTAGGTTAATTTTGATCAATGCCTCTCTTGGCACAGTATCAGACACCCACACCTCAACCTTCTAGTCCCATGGCAGGCAGCCACACATCTGCTCCCGGAGAACCTTGCTCACAGTTGCAGGTACTAGGGTTGGAAAAAAGGATGCTGTCCTCCAAGTATCAGAGGTCTGTTCTCTGGTCACTGATTGCTGCTTTGATCACAAAGCAACAACAAAGAGGCAGGTAGCCATTGTTGTTGCAGCTCCCCCAATCGTTGCAAGCCTCTGCCTCTCCAGCTGAAGTGACTTCCAGTGGAATTTAAAAGGCTGATGCCCATTCCCTTAACACCTTCATTTTCCTCCTCTGGGAACCAGATGATAAAGACAAAGATATTCAAAAGGAACTACATATATGTAAAAATTTGAAAGTTAAAGTGCTTTTCCTGCACGCCCAGGGAAAAGCACAGGCTCAGAAAAGACCTGAGAAGACTACGAAGTTTATACCTTCAGCTGACATTTGGAACAAAAACGCCCTACCACAACAACAAAAAGATAATACAAAACAAAGTAACAAAAAACAGCAAAACCCTGGAAAAGGGGAAAAATATGATTTCTAGAGTTATTTTATTAGATTCAATGTTCACTTTCAACAACAACAAAAAAAAATCACAAGTCATACAAATAAACAGAAAAGTATGGCCCATTCAAAGGAAAAATTAAGTCAATAGACGCTGTCCCTGAAAAAGAGCCTGATCGCAGGTCTACTAGACAAAGACTTTAAAGCAACTGTTTCAAACATGCTCAAAGAACTAAAGGGAGATAGAGAAAGTCAAGAAAATTATGTATGAAGAAAACTGAAGTATCAATAAAGAGGTAGAAAACGTATAAGGAAACCAAAAAGAAATTATGATGAAAGGTACAAGAACTGAAATGAAATTATTCGCTAGACAACATGAAGACAGATTCAAGCAAGCAGAATAATCAATCAGCAAACCTGAACATAGGACAGTAAAAATTATCAAGTTTGAAGAACACAAAAAAAGACTGAAAAAAACAATGCAAGAGCCTAAGGACTGTGGAACAACATGAAGTAGACCAACATACAGATTGTGGCAGTCCTAGAGAGAGGGGGAAAGAGAGAAAGGAGCAGAGAGATCTCTGAAGAAATAATGACTGGAAACATCCCAAATTTGATGAAAGACATGAATATAAACCTCCAAAGAAGCTCAACAAACTCCAAGAAGATAAAGAGACCCAGACCAAGTACATTATATTCAAACTGAAGAAAGACCGATACAAAGAATCTTGAAAGCAGCAAGAAAGAAGTGACTTATCACATACAAGGGATCCTCAATAATATAATCAGTAGATTTCTTACCAAAACTTTGGAGGTCAAGCTGGGTGCAGTGGCACACACCTGTAGTCCCAGCACCTCAGGAGACTAAGATAGGAGAACTGCTTGAGCACAGGAGTTGGAAGCTGCAGAGCGCTGTGACCAAATTCATGAATAGCCACTGTATTCCAGCCTGATCAACGCAGCAAAACCCCATCTTGAATTTTTTTTTTTTTTTGGAGAATTAACTAGCTGTGATGGTGCACACTTGTAGTTCCAACTACCTGGGAGGCTGAGGCAAGATCTTTTGAGTCTGGGAGTTTGAGGCTTAAGTGAGCTAAGACTGGACCATTGTACTCCTGTCTGGGCCAACAGAGTAAGACAGCACTTCTTTTTTTTTTTTTTTTTTAATTGCATTTTAGGTTTTGGGGTACGTGTGAAGAACATGCAAAATTGTTGCACAGGTACACACATGGCAGTGTGATGTGCTGCCTTCCTCCCCATCACCTATATCTGGCATTTCTCCCCATGCTATCTCTCCCCAACTCCCCACCCCCCGCTGTCCCTCCCCTATTTCCCCCAAACAGACCCCAGTGTGTGATGCTCCCCTCCCTGTGTCCATGGGTTCTCACTGTTCAACACCCACCTAGGAGTGAGAACATGCAGTGTTTGATTTTCTGTCCTTGTGTAAGTTTGCTCAGAATGAGGGATTCCAGGTTCATCCATGTCCCTATAAAGGACAGGAACTCATCGTTTTTGATGGTTGCATAGTATTCCATGGTGTGTATGTGCCACATTTTCCCTGACCTATCATCAATGGGCATTTGGGTTGGTTCCAGGTCTTTGCTATTGTAAACAGAAGACAGTACTTCTTTAAAAAAAAAAAGTTTCGCTGTTGTTACCCAGATCTCAGAGTGCAATGGCATGATCGCGGCTCACCGCAACCTCTACCCTACTGGGTTCAAGCAATTCTTCTGCCTCAGCCTCCCGAGTAGCTGGGACTACAGACACGCACCACCATGCCCAGCTAATTTTTGGATTTTTAGTAGAGAAGGGGTTTTAGCATGTTGAGCAGGATGGTCTCGATCTCTTGACCTCGTGATCCACCGGCCTCGGCCTCCCAAAGTGCTGGGATTATAGGCGTGAGCCACCGCGCCCGGCCAAAAGAAAAAAAATTTTTTTAAAGTGAGGAAGCTTGTTGCCACCAGACCTCCCTGTAAGATATGCTTAAAGGAGCCTTCTTGCATAGTGAAATGAAAACACACTTTACAGACTTGAAGCAATACGAAGAAATAAAGATCTCAGCCAGTGGTGTGGTGGCTCACCCCTGTAATCCCTGCACTTTGGGAGGCCAAGGTGGGTGGATCACCTGAGGTTGGGAGCTCGAGACCAGCCTGGCCAACGTGGTGAAACCCCATCTGTACTAAAAATACAAAAGTAGCTGAGTGTGGTGGCATGCATCTGTAATCCCAGCTACTCAGGAGGCTGAGGCAGGAGAACTGCTTGAACCCAGGAGGCAGAGGTTGTAGTGAGCCAAGACCGTACCACTGCACTCCAGCCTGGGTGACAAGAACAAACTCCATCTCAAAAAAAAAAGAGAGAGAAAGAAAGGAAGAAAAAAAGAAAGAAAGAAAATAATGGTAAATACAACTAGTAATACTATAACAGTGGTTTATAACTCTACTTTTGATATCTATATCATTTAAGAAACATTACACTTAAAAGAAAAACAATTGGCCTAAAGGCTGATATTGTAACTTTGGTTTGTAACTCCAAATGTTTTCTATATAATTTGAGAGACTAACACATTTAAAATAATTATTACTTTATGATTTTTGGACAGAGTATATAGAGATGTAATTCTGTGACACCAAGAAACAAAAGGGGTGAGGATGGAGCTATAAAGGAGAATTTTTGTATGTTATTGAAGTTAAATGTATACATTCAAATTAGAGGGTTACAACTTGAGGATATTAAATGTAATCCCCACGGTAAACACACACAAGAAGATAAGAGAATATACACAATAGAAATAGGTAAGGAATTTAATCATTTCCTTAAAAAATAAATCAGGCCAGGCGCGGTGGCTCACGCCTATAATCCCAGCACTTTGGGAGGCTGAGGCGGGTGGATCATGAGGTCGAGATCGAGACCATCCTGGTCAACATGGTGAAACCCCGTCTCTACTAAAAATACAAAAATTAGCTGGGCATGGTGGCACAGCCTGTCATCCCAGCTACTGGGGAGGCAGAGGCAGGAGAATTGCTTGAACCCAGGAGGCAGAGGTTACCGTGAGCCAAGATCGCGCCATTGCACTCCAGCCTGGGTAACAAGAGCGAAACTCTGTCTCAAAATAAAAAAAAAACAAATATATCAATGAGGCCCTGAACGGTGGCTTATACCTATAATCCCAGCACTTTGGAAGGCTAAGGCAGGTGGATCACAAGGTCAGGAGTTTGAGACTAGCTTGACCAATATGGAGAAATCCCGTCTCTACTAAAAATGGAAAATTAGCCAGGCGTGGTGGTGGTGCCAGCCTGTAATCCCAGCTACTCAGGAGGCTGAGGCAGGAGAATGGCTTGAAGCTGGGAGTCAGAGGTTGCAGTGAGCTGAGCTTGCACCACTGCATTCTAGTCTGGGTGACGGAGTGAGAGTCTGTCTCAAAAACAAACAAACAAACAAAAATAAATAAATGAACAAACTAAATACAAAAGAAGACTAATGCAGGAGATGAGGGACAAAAAAAAGAAAGTTTAAGGCATATAGAAAATAGACAGCAAAATGGTATCCATGATTACTTTAAATGTAAATGAATTAAACTCTCCAATCAAAAGACAGAGATTGGCAGAAACAATTTTAAAAAACATAATTTCCGAGGCGGGTGGATCACGAGGTCAAGAGATCGAGACCATCCTAGTCAACGTAGTGAAACCCCGTCTCTACTAAAGATACAAAAAATTAGCTGGGCCCGGTGGCGTGTGCCTGTAATCCCAGCTACTCGGGAGGCTGAGGCAGGAGAATTGCCTGAACCCAGGAGGCGGAAGTTGCGGTGAGCCGAGATCGGGCCATTGCACTCCAGCCTGGGTAACAAGAGCGAAACTCCGTCTCAAAAAAAAAAAAAAAAAACACATAATCCAACTAGGTGCTGTTTATAAGAGACTCACTTTAGATCCAAAGACACAAATATACTAAAAGTGATAGGATGAAACAGGATATTTCATGAAAACCGCAACAAAAGAAAGCAGGAGTAGCTATATTAATGTTAGACAAAATTGACCTTAAATCAAAACGTAAGACAAAGAAGCATATTATATATTAATGAAAAGTTCAGTATAGCAAGAAGCTATAACAATTATAAATGTTTATGCACCTAATATATAAAACAAAAACTGACATAATTGGAGTAATATAGTTCTACCATAATAGTTGAAGACTTCAACATCTCGAACTCAATAATGGATAGAATAACCAGACAAAAAACATGTAAGGAAATGAAGGACTTAAACAACAAAATAAATCAACTAGAACTAACAGACATACAGAATATGCTATCCAAAAACAAAGATACCTGCTACGGAAAAAAAGTATGGCAACTCCTAGAAAAATGACAAATAAAATTACCATATGATCCAGCAAGTCCATTTCTGGGTATATTCCCAACAGAAATGAAAGCAGGATCTTAAAGACATATCTGTACAACCATACTCACAGTAGCATTATTCACAATAGCTAAAATGTGGCATCAACCTAAGTGTCCATCAATGGATGAAGAAATAAACAAAATGTAGGGTAAACATGAAATTTTATTTAGCCTTAAAAAGGAGGAAAATTCTGACTATGCTACAACATGGAAGAACCTTGAGAACATTATGCTAAGTGAAATAAACCAGTTATAAAAAGACAAATAGGGGTGCGGTGGCTCATGCCTGTAATCCCAGCACTTAGGGAGGCCAAGACGGGCGGATCACCTGAGGTCGGGAGTTCAAGACCAGCATGGCCAACATGGAGAAACCCTGTCTCTACTAAAAATACAAAATTAGCTGGGCTTAGTGGCACATGCTTGTTATCCCAGCTACTTGGGAGGCTGAGGCAGGAGAATCGCTTGAAACTGGAAGGCCGAGGTTTCAGTGAGCTGAGATCACACCATTGCACTCCAGCCTAGGCAACAAGAGGGAAACTTTATCTCAAAAAAAACGGGGGGGAGGGGCCAGGCGCAGTGGCTCACATCTGTAATCCATTACTTTGTGAGGCCAAGGTGGGTGGATCACAAGGTCATGAGATCGAGACCATCCTGGCTAATACAGTGAAACCCCATTTCTACTAAAAATACAAAAAATTAGCCAAGCATGATGGCGGGTGGCTGTACTCCCAGCTACTCAGGAGGCTGAGGCAGGAATCGCTTGACCCTGGGAGGTGGAGGTTGCAGTGAGCTGAGATCGTGCCACTGCACTCCAGCCTGGGTGACAGAGCAAGACTCCATACACACACACACACACACACACACACACACACACACACAGCAAATACTGTATGATCCCACTTATATATGGAACTTAGAGCTGTCCAAATCATAAGAGACATTAAAAAGAATGGTGGATGCCAGAGTCTGGAGGTGGAGAGAATAAAGATGGATGGTGGTGATGGTTACACATTATGAATATACTTAATACCATTGAACTGTACACTTAAAAATGATTAAGACGGCAAATTTTATGTTATGTGTATTTTACCACAATAAAAAGACTGGGAGTAAAAGAATTAGCAATACTATATACCTGTAGAAATGAGGACAAAAGGCAGAAACAAAGACAAGAAAGACTAATCCAAAGTCTTCAGAATCAGAAGCGCAGGAATCAGGAAGTAACCAGTTTCAACTGGTTCATTATAGTGGGTGTTGTTTTGTTTTTTTAATGTGCTTTTGAAACCATTTTAGCAATAAGCCTAGAGGAAGTCAAAAGACAACATGTTTTTAAATCATGTAAATCACCAAATCCACCTACTATGTGTATCCCTTAGCACTTCAAAGCATAGATGTTTGTGGGGATCTTCAGCAGCGGTCTATGAAGTTCTTAATGGCAGAATCCAGATTCGGTTCTTTGTGTCTTCCCAAGTCCCTAGCACAATGTTTTACATGGTTAGCATTAAGTATTTCTTAAATTGATTTAAAAAAATACTTGGCCGGACATGGTGGCTCACACCTGTAATCCCAGCACTTTGGGAGGCCAAGGCAGGCGGATCATGAGGTCAGGAGATGGAGACCATTCTGGCGAACATGGTAAAACCCATCTCTACTAAAAATACAAAATTAGCCGGGTGTGGTGGCTCACGCCTGTAGTCCCAGCAACTCAGGAGGCTGAGGCAGGAGAATCACTTGAATCCAGGAGGGGGAAGTGCAGTCAGCCGAGATTGCGCCACTGCACTCCAGTTGGCGACAGAGCAAGATTCCATCTCAAAAAAAACCAAACAAACGAACAAAAAAACCTTAAGGTATGTATTAAGACCAGAAAAAAGCGGGGGTAGGGGGGCGGGCAGCTAGACAACCCAGCCAAACAACTGTCCTTCTAGCACTCAGCAAAAGTCTGAACCTTTTTCTTTAGAAAGGTGAAAATCTTTGAATGGGGGGACATATAAGGATAGTTAAGTCTTGGAGTGTAAAGAACATGTATATTCCTACTACAGCCCAAAACCACCAAAACAAAACCCTGGAAACCACACCCTCATCCTCTGGGCAGCAGATCAGCCAAATATAATGGCTCTACCACATAACTGTACCGTAAAACTCACAACCAGCAAGCCCCATCCAGGAGCACAGATCTCCCAGGAATGTCTTAATTCTCTATCCATAAGAGGGAGCACACAATAAAGATTACCAGACATCTGGGGAAAGCCTCTAGCACGAAATACAGTGATCAAAATAGAGACAAACCAACCTGGAGGAAAACAGACCATTAAGGAGAAAATAACTTAAAACTTTTTTAAATTGTTATTATCATCCTTAGAGATATAAGATATTGCAACCATGAAGCAAGGACATAATTTCACAAAAAGTCAAGGCAACCTTCTAGAGATTATAGGCAAGGGAAAAAAAAAGAAAGAGAAATTTAGAAAGCAAGTTCAATATCTGAATAAAAACAGTTTCACAAAAGAGAAGACAGAAAAAATAAAAGAGGAAGCAGCCAAAGAATCAAATAATTAATTGAGGAAAATTTCCCAGACTTTATGGGACATGAATTTTCATATTAAAAGGGCCCACCAATGGCCAGGAACAATGGATAGAAGTAGACTGCCTTCCAGAAAGAAAAATCAGAATGACTTCAGACTTTTCAACAATAACACTATAAGATGGAATACAATGCAGGAATAGTGTCACAATTTTGAAGGAAAATTACGTCAAAATTAGAATGCTACAACCATTCAAATTACCATTCCAGTAGCGAGACAAAATAAAATCACTTTCAGACATGCGAGGTCTTTTTTTTTTTTTTTGAGATGGAGTTTCGCTCTTGTTACCCAGGCTGGAGGGCAATGGCGCGATCTAGGCTCACCACAACCTCCGCCTCCTGGGTTCAGGCAATTCTCCTGCCACAGCCTCCCGAGTAGCTGGGATTACAGGCACGCGCCACCATGCCAAGCTAATTTTTTTTGTATCTTTAGTAGAGAGGGGGTTTCACCATTTCGACCAGGATGGTCTCGATCTCTTGACCTCGTGATTCACCCGCCTCGGCCTCCCAAAGTGCTGGGATTATAGACATGAGCCACCACGCCCGGCCGCGAGGTCTTTTTTAAAACATTTATTACTGATACACTATATTTCAGGAAGCTCCTAGAGGTAATGTTCCAATAAGGCAACAAAGAATAAAACCAACAAAGAAAAAGCTAAAGGATACTGACCATAAGAATCCAACCCATGAGGTTCAACAAAGTTATTTTGGAAACAACGATGAAGGAAAACCCCAGGATTAGCTGTGCATCAGAGGCAGACAGAGCAGGTCAGAAAGTTTTCATTGTCAGGAAGAGGAAATTGTAAAATAGCCAATGTATCTAATTCAGTAACAAAGAATTTGAAGTTCAATCAGTGATATATACATAGAAAATTAAGCAAATGAAAACCAAAATAAAACATTAGCTACATGGAGATCATAAAATTGTTAAGGAAAAGTTATAGTTTATTCCACAGCTTAATTTATAAGAGAGCACAGAAAAGACGCATATCTGATGGGGTGAGTGGAAGGCAAAAAGATAGCTAAATAAATTCTCATATTCTACAGTAGAAACTAATAGATTATACCTAAAATAATCTATTAACATAGATTAATACAATCAAAATCTATATCTGAAGAT
This sequence comes from Leontopithecus rosalia, assembly GCA_028533165.1. Taxonomy (NCBI): domain Eukaryota; kingdom Metazoa; phylum Chordata; class Mammalia; order Primates; family Cebidae; genus Leontopithecus; species Leontopithecus rosalia. The sequence goes on along the minus strand of JAPYYA010001225.1, from coordinate 7,952 downwards.
GTGTCTTCCGGTGGTCGTTTTCAAAAGGCAACACTGCTGAAGTCTTATCTCACCTCTCCCCACCTGTAAGTCAACAACAGACCTGGGAAATGTAATTTGGTCAGACGCTAGCTTAAAGAGGCCTGAAGTAGTCTGAAACAATGGCATGTTGCTGGCTCAGTTCAATGCCCAACCAACAAATATGTCTCCATTCTGAAGAGTGTTCAGAAGGTCCAGAGACTTTCTGGGTTTTGAGTGGGCTCTTGTGAAAGACTACATACCCTGGCCGGGCGCGGTGGCTCAAGCCTGTAATCCCAGCACTTTGGGAGGCCGAGGCGGGTGGATCACGAGGTCAAGAGATCGAGACCATCCTGGTCAACATGGTGAAACCCCGTCTCTACTAAAGATACAAAAAATTAGCTGGGCATGGTGGTGCGTGCCTGTAATCCCAGCTACTCAGGAGGCTGAGGCAGGAGAATT
>JAPYYA010001224.1:0-17656 GCA_028533165.1 Leontopithecus rosalia | reverse complement strand
CTTCACTTGATATTCCTAGGCTTTTACTTTTTGTTTGCCAATCTTATGAATGTAAAATGATATGTTTTAGTTTATATTGTGCACAGACTTTATTATTCTGGACACATGTAACTTTTCTCATGCACAACTGTCATGGATTTGTTTTCAATTTAACTCATTTATTAAGCATGGAAAATTGCCAGGTTTCTCAAAGATGCCGATCAGGGCTGCTGATGCATTGGCTGCATTAGATCCACCCTCTCCAGCTCTGGACCTCTAGTGTCAGTATTTCTGCCTTCCAGTTATAGTGGTTCCTCTTTTCAGGTTCTGGGAACATTCTGGCTGTAGAAATCCGTTGCAGTAATTGGAAGGACTTTTATTAAAGTGAATTACTTGTCTTCTTACCCAGTAATTATGCAGACTGTAAAATATATTTATGAAAAAATTCAAGTTACATACAAAACCAGACACTACCAAAGCATATACAGAGTTCATGATCCCTTTTATTTTTCTCTTCTTCCTCTTCCAATATATAACCACTTGTAGAGAGCTCCTACTATTTCCTTTGTATTTGTGTTTATGCACAAATGCAATGAATATTCTCTAACATATCTCCTTGGATTCATGAGAAGAAGGTGAATGTAATTTTAAAAAATTAATATTATATATCTACATCAGCACAGTATTGCATAATATGGAAATAAGAGAACTAATCTAACTCTTCCATGGACATTTAGGTTGCTTCTAGTTTTCTATTATTTTAAACAATATTGTGGAAAACATTCTTATAAATGTCTTTGGACATCAGTGTGAAAATTGTCTTAGGAGATATTTGTAGAAATGCTATTTATATGCTATTTTTGCCTACTTGATTAATTTTTATTTAAAACATTTTAAAGTACTTTAGAAATTGGTGACTTCTAAGTAGGTGTAGAACACAGTACCTAGATTCTCTGAGCTTTATGTTCTGTTTGAAGTGGGGGAAGTGACAGTAACTACCTGTTAGGGTGATTTTAAGGATTAAATGAAATACTGTGTATCAAGTCCATAGCATGGGCTTTGGATCACAGCAGAGACTAGAAACTTCCATTTTGCCTCCTTTTAGTCGGTCCCCAACCCCAATATATCCTTGGATATTTTTTCAGCACAGATTTTAGAGTTTGATAGGAATGGAATCATATTGTGATCACTCCATATGTAAGGTTTCTTTCAGTCAAGAAAATGTTTTTGATATTCAGCCATGTTGTTGTGTTGCATCAAACTGAGCACAGAAAGTCAACACCAGAACAAAAGTATGCAAATTGCAGGGTTTATTGCCGGCGACCTCGGAGGACTCACGTCTCTCCAACCCGTGGCCCCTTAAAAAAGGGTGACAAGACCTTTTATACCTGTAAAATCATCTTGGGGGTGAGGGAAGAGGATGGGGTAAGGGACTTGAGACATTCCCAGGGCCAGTGAATTCAAATCACCTTCTGGGCAGAGATGAGGGTGAGGGGGTTCCGGATATGTTGAGGGCCAGGGGACTATTTGACATTCTGTTATTTAAGGGGTTCACAGATGCTGAGATTAACATTCATTTACACATCGTCTGGGTAGGGGTGGGATCCATAGATTTTCATTTACTTGGTGCCAGGATGGAATTATCTGGGGGTGCTTACTCTGGGAAACAAAGGCCAGCAATTCTGGCAGTTACAGATATGAGAAAATATGCAGCTTTACCTTTTTGTAAAGTAAATTAGCAGTTTACAGAAACCAAGGTTAGCAGTCCTTATGAGGAGAATGGAAACAGTTTTGTCTTTTATAAAATGGCAGTGTACAGGTTTCAACTCTAAGTTAGCTATATCACAATATCACATTCCCCCCTGTTCTTTATAACATGTATTGAATCTTCAATAGGTGTCCTCTTCTTGACACAGGGGCCCATAGTTGGATCTTAGAACCATTAATTTTACCGAATCTATTCTTTCCTGGATAAATTTGCAGAGCATGTTTAGAAGGCCTGGTCCAAATGTTAACCCTAGAACCACTAGCACCAAGGGTCCTGCCAAGCCAGTGAGCAGAAATGTCAGCCAGGGGGACCAAGAGAACAGTCTTTGGTACCAATTTCCTGAGGCCTGAGGTGTTTTCTTATTTCTAAGTTTTTCCTAACCATAGCAAGACTGTCTTGGATAATTCCAGAATTATTTGCATAGAAGCAACATTGCTCACCGAGAGCTGCACACAGCCCTCCTTTCTTCAAGAACAAGTCTAACCCCCTTCTATTCTGCAATACCATTTCAGCCAAGGAGTCTACTTGTTCAGTTAATCTGGTGTTGGAATTTTCCAGATGGGCAATATCTGCATCTATTTGATGTGAAAGAGTTTGGAAATTTTGGTTCCCAGTGACTAAGGCAGAGATTTCTATAGCGGTGGACCCAGCTATTCCAAGTCCCACTAATAGGGGTACAATTTTGGGGGCTCGTTTCCAACATCTGTCTGTATTGGGTGCTATGAGAATTTCACCTTGGGGTCCACTATAAACATTTATCTGGGGCAGAATATACACAGGGGTACAAAGAATGGGTTTTGAGGAGTTTCTGAACTTGTAGGTGGAAATACAGCTCATGAGGCCAAAAGTACAGGCGAACCAAACAGAGTCGGGGGCAGTGTAATAAACACTTGTCTGGCTGTAATTCAAAATGAGGGTATTTTTGCAAAAACGTCGGTAGGGGGAGCTGGTGAGATTATAATCAGGGGAGTGGAAACACCTGCCTTCTCCCTCTAGATCACTTAGTGTTATGTGGATTTGCCTTTCAGTACATGAGGTGTTTGAGGGGGCTATGTCGGGTTGGGATGCTAGGCCTATGTAAAAGGGTGGCTGTGGATTTAAGCATAGCCAGCCATCTTTTCCTAGGTCTGGGTTTGCCTGGTTAAGCAGGTGGTGTGTGAAGGACAACATGTTTAGAAGGTTCAAGCCTTCTGTGTCGGGGGGGGGGGCTTCTGTGAACAGCTTCGGAGTGGAGATAGCAAAGCTAGGAGTGGAGGATAGATTGGGGCTGTCTGGACCTTGGGGATGATTTCTGGGGGCCTTAGGACCTCGGCTACAGGTCCCACTGGGAGGTCAGTTCTGGGCAGTGGTATACGCTGGATGGTAAATATATTTCCCTTATCCCATCCAGTCATATATACCCTAAGACCCCAGGTGCGCCCTGTTGCCTGTTTCTCATCTGGGTGCAGAACCGTTATTTTGAGTGGGTTATAAGAACTGTTGTGGCAAGGGCTCGGGGGAGAGTCTCGGGTGAATGAGATGAAAGTGTCTCTGTTTGTAGTATATCCTGTTATAGTGGAGATAGACTCACAGCCCCAATAGGGGCAGAAGAACTCATCTGTTTCCACAGTTCCATCTCTTATCTGGTGTGGACCCTGGGCATAGATATAACCCCATTGTCTGAAGCCATTTTTCGGCCCCCACATTACCACACCCGGGTTTTGTTACATCTAGGTTGTTACTCCACCTCCCCAAGCGAAGCCTGCCCTTTTTCTTCTGAAACTTGTTCCCCCCTGGTTGAGAGTCGCTCCCAAGAGGGCGCAAAGAGCCAGGGAAAAGGTTATGGGGTCTCTGGGAACGTATTCCAGGGTTACATTGACAAGGGTGGATCCCCTTACAGTTTTAGAACTAACATATCCACCAGTGGCCCCTTCAGTAAGAATCCATCAGTAATAGGTAGGTGTCAAGGGGGGGTCCCCTCTGAAGGGCTACACCAGGAATCGGGGGGCAAGGAAGGTTACTGTGAGGAGCGTGAAAGTCTTAGCTTTAGGTGGTCTGCTGAGGCTGAGGTCACTCTCCATTGTGCATCCGGGGGGGCATTCTTGACATGCGAGTGGTGAATCCAGGCAGTCCGTCCACCTTGACTGCCGTGGGATTGGCCAGAATCACGGTGTAGGGTCCTTTCCAGCAAGGAGTCAGACCAGAGGCAGTGAATCTCTTTACCAGGACTTTGTCCCCCCACTGGAAGGGGTGTATCGGCTGGTCAGTGAGGTCCCTCGAGGTAAGTTGAGCTCCCCTGATAAGCAAGTGCACTTGGGACTGAACAGACTGGAGTGCCTGCAAAGACCTAAGGAGTGTGTGGTTATGAATTTCCACGTGTATGGTGTCTGCAAGTTTGGGGAGTAAGGGAGGGGGTCTCCCAAACATAACTTCAAAAGGAGTAAAGCCTTTCTTATAGGGAGTACATCGGGTATGGAGGAGAGCAAAAGGAAGCAGGTTGACCCAGTTTTCACCGGTCTCTAGGATACATTTTGTTAAAGTTTCCTTTATGGTCCCGTTCATCCTTTCAACCTGCCCTGAACTCTGAGGGCAATAGGTACAGTGTAGCTTCCAGGATATGCCCAGGGCCTTGACTAGGCCCTGAGAAACTTGTGCCATAAAGGCAGGGCCATTATCTGATCCCAGTGTCAGGGGCAAGACGAACCAAGGAACCAGGTCCTGTAACAGTCTCTTTACTACTAGTGCGGTTTCTGACCTCGTAGGAAAAGCCTCGACCCATCCAGAGAAAGTGTCTACAAACACAAGGAGGTATTTATAACTGCATGCTGGGGGCTTTATTTCAGTAAAATCTAACTCCTAGTGTTCCCCTGGGCTGGCACCCCTAAGTCTTATTCCTGCCTGACTAGCCCTAATGGCCCCTGGATTTACTCTGGCACACACGTCACAATGAGTAGAAATTTCCTTAACAATCTCATATAAATGTGGAATGTAGTATCTGGCCCTCAGCAGCTCAGTTAGTTTTGTTTGCACTAAGTGGGTAGCCTGATGTATGTCCTTAACTAGAGCCCTTCCTAGAGCTTTGGGGAGCACAATCCTTGTGTCTGGTAGAATCCACCATCCTGTGGAATCTTGCCTTCCCCTTGTTCTTTAGCAAAGTTTTCTTCCTCAGATGAGTACATTGGGGTAGGAGGCAGGTTTGGGGCTGGCAGACTCATAAGAAGAGACAGAGGTTTTATCGGCCCCAAGGCTGCCTCTCTGGCTTGCAGGTCAGCTACCTTATTTCCCCTTGCCTCTGGTGAATCTCCCTTCTGGTGTCCTTTGCAGTGTATTAATGCCACTGCCTTAGGCTTCCATATAGCTTCTAGCAATGCTAGGATTTCCTCTTTGTTTTTGATGATTTTTCCTTCTGAGGTAAGCGGCCCTCTTTCTTTATAAATGGCTCCATGTACATGGGCTGTAGCAAAGGCATACCGACTATCCGTGTAGATATTGACAGTTTTTCCCTCTGCCTAGTCCAAGGCCTTTATCAGAGCTATGAGTTCTGCCTTCTGGGCTGAGGTCCCATGTGGGAGAGCCTGGACCTAGATAACCCACTCTAGGGTGACCACAGCTGCCCCAGCATACCTGACTCTGTCAACCATGAAGCCGCTTCCATCTGTATACAGTACCTCTTCCGGGTTCTGCGAGGGGACATCGGTGAGATCTGGTCGCGCAGCGTGGAGGACATCTATTATCTGTTGGCAGTCATGTGTGGGCTCCTCTGGCTTGCTGTCAGGTAGCAATGTAGCAGGGTTTAAAACTGTGGTCTTTAAGAACTTTATGCGCGGCTGATTCAAAAGTAAGGCCTGATATTGAACTATGCGTGCGTTTGACATCCATTTTCCCGGGGCTCCACGGAGTAGTGACTCCACTGCGTGGGGAGCTACTAAGTTTTACTCCTGCCCCAAAGTCAGCTTGTCCACCTCCTTGACTAATAAGGCTGTGGCTGCCACCGCTCTTAGGCAAGCTGGCCATCCAGAGGCTACGGGGTCAAGTGTTTTTGAGAGGTAGGCGATTGGCCGGGACCAGGGTCCCAGAGTTTGGGTGAGCACCTCCTTAGCGACTCCCTGTTTTTCATGCACAAACAACTGGAAAGGTTTAGAGATGTCTGGCAAGGCCAAGGCTGGGGCCACAGTCAGGGCAGTCTTGAGCTTGTCAAAAGCCCGTTGCTGTACCTCTGTCCATGTCAAGGGCTGATTTCCTCCAGTGCAGGCATACAGGGGCTTGGCTATCTCAGCAAATCCCAAAATCCATAGTCTGCAGTATCCTACTGCCCCAAGAAATTCTCAAATTTGGTGTTTTGTGGTGGGGGTGGGTATTTGTAGCACTGCTTGGATCCGGCTGGGTGCCAGTGCCTGGTTGCCCTTCTCTATAATATAGCCCAGGTAAGTAACTCTCGGCTGGCAGAGTTGGGCCTTTTTAAGCTGAGACCTGGTACCCCAAAGTCTGCAGGGTTTTTAATAATGACTGAGTGGTCTTTTTACAGGCCTCCTGGGTTTTTGTAGCCAAGAGTAAGTCATCCACATATTGGAGCAGGGTACATTCTGGGAACTCAGCTCGGAAAGCTGCGAGGTCTTGGCTCAATGCCTCATCAAACAGCATAGGGGAATTTTTGAAACCCTGCGGCAGTCTCCTCCAAGTGAGTTGCCCAGAAACCCCTGTGTATGGGTCAGTCCATTCAAAAGCAAATATGGGCTGGCTGACCGGAGCCAGCAGTATACAGAAGAATGCATCTTTTAGGTCCAGGACCGTACAGTGGAGGTGGTCTGGGGGCAATAGACTCAGGAGGGTGTACGGGTTCGAAACTGTAGGATGAACAGTTTCTACTTATTTGTTTACCTCCCTCAGGTCCTGTACAGGTCGATAGTCCCTTGTGCCTGGTTTTAAGATGGGGAGTAAGGGAGTATTCCAGGGGGACTTAGAGGTAGTAAGGATTTCTCGTTTTAGAAGTCTGGTTATATGTGGAGCAATTCCCCATCTAGTTTCCTGCCTCATGGGGTATTGTCGTACCTGGACTGGAGTTGCTGTTGCCAATAGCTGGACCATGACAGGGGTACAGTGACTTGCCAAGCCTGGGGGATTTGTCTCAGCCCATACTCTGGGTACCTTTTCTTGAAACTGGCAGAGAAGGTCTGATGTTGGCAGTTGATCTGCCTCTGAGGATAAAGCTTCCTGCAAGAGATACTCATCTGACAGAGCATAGGTGATGAGGATCTGCTGAGGTGGCCCTGATGCCAAGGGAGGAGGAATTGAGAGACAAGCCTGACTCTCGCAAAAATAAATATTTGCTTGAAATTTGTGGAGTAAATCCCATCCTAGGAGTGGGTATGGACACACTGGAATAACTAGAAAAGAGTGGGTGACAGTACCGTTTCCCAGATCAATGAGTCGGTTGGTGGTCCAAGGGCTTGATGTGGTTTTTCCTGTAGCCCCTTGAATAATTGTTTTTCTACTGGACAGTGGTTCCAACAGCTGAGTAAGGAATGAGTGGGCCGCTCTGGTGTCAACCAAGAAGCTGACAGGCACGCCCCCAACTTTCAAAGTGACCCTGGGCTCCTGGGGGCTTAGTTGATAAGAGCCCAGGGTCTGTCAGTCCCGGGTTTCTAAGCTGAAAACGGCTCTTGGTTGTCTCTCCTGTATTACCCCTCGACTCTTTCTTTCTGGACATTCCTTCCTCCAGTGTCCCTCTCTTCAGCAGAATGCACATTGGTTAGGCCCCAGCTGGGACCTCTGTCTCCTAGGGCCTCCCTGCTGGATTTCTGATCCCCTTGAGATAACTCGGGTTTCCCAGAGAGCTGCTATTACTGCCCTAGTAACTCTCTTATCTTGTTTGGCTTCTAAGATGTCTCTGTTGTTAAAAACTTTTTGGGCAGTCTCCAACAACTGAGTTGATTCATTCCCTGGAACCCCTCTAATTTTTTGCAACTTTCTTTTGATGTCTGGGGCTGACTGGGAAACAAAAGCCAGATTGATGGCCCGCTGATTTTTCTGGGGCCTCAGGGTCAATAGGGGCATAGGTGCGGTAGGCATCCTGTAGATGCTCAAGGAAAGCAGCTAGAGGCTCCTGGGGACCCTGGGTCATGGTCTCTACCTTGGAGAGGTTGGTAGATTTTCAGGCTGCCCCCTTCACCCCCTCTAATAAGTACTGGTAAAAATTGTTCAAAGCCTGCATGCCCACTGGGGTGTTTGGGTCCCATTGGGGTCTGGTGGAAGGGAAAAGTTCATTAATTTGTTCCTGGCGGTCTTGTACCAACCCTCACCCTGTCCCAAGTGTTGCTTTATGGGCTTCTTGTCTAATTCTACTTCTCTTCTCCGTGGTAAACAACACCAGGAGCAGCTGCTGACAACAATCCCAGGTTGGACGGTGGGTTTGTAAAACTGACTCAAGGAGTCCTGTGAGTGCCTGGGGCTTTTCAGAAAATGGGGGGTGTTGCACCTTCCAGTTATACAAGTCACTAGAAGAAAAGGGGATATGAACAAAGAAGGGGTGGCCCCGGCTACTGCCATCTGTGGGAGGTGCCTCCCAGAGGGGCAACAGCTCTGGTGGGTGTGGGGCCCCGCTCCGAGTGTGGAGAGGAGACAAGGGCTGGTCATTAGTACTGTCCGGGGAGGGGTGCCAGGACCCTGCCTCCGAGGGCCGAGGATACGGTGGAGGTAACTCTTGGTCTTCGGCAGGGCCTGTAAGAACAGCAGGTGCTGAGGGGCCCTTCTTAGGGCCTGCTAGCATAACCTGAAGTCCAGCATGCTTTATACATTTTTCAAGCCAAGGAGGGGGGTGCTGGTTCAGCCTCAGCCATTGATCTATGTATGGAAATTGATCAGGGTGGCCTCGGGACCCTGACACTATGTTCCAGACAGCCTGAGTTATCTTAAGGTCATATGTCCCCATATCTGGCCAGCCTACCCCAAAGGCTGGCCATTTTAGCTCACAAAGGGTCTGAAGCCTCTTTGGGGTTAGCTTAACACCATACTGGCCAGAGAATCCTAATTTAAAGTTTTCTGTCATGCATCGGAGGGGGGTGCATGGTCGGGATTGCTACGAGCCCATTTGGTCGTTTTCTTTCAGTTTTAAATTTTCCCTTGAGAGATTTTACTAGTTTAAGACTGGCTTTATTGTGGACTTGAACTAACAATCTTGCAGCCTGCGGTGCCCCCCCCACCTTAATTGCTGTGCTAATAATTTGCACTACAAAGAGTTAGAAAGCTGTTCTTAAAGCCAGTTTTTAGATGCAAATGCTACACTCTGAGGCAGTGTGATCTGCCTGAAAGCTGGGCGGGGCTGGTGGCTGGCAGAGAGGAAGAGAAAAAAAACAAAACACTTTCTGTGTCAGTTTAAAACTGAGCTCCAAGCCGCTGGGCTGGCTGCGAGTTCTCCACCCCTACAGCTTTTGGTCATTTTGACACAGGGACCCTGAAAAGCATTTAATTCCTGTCTCTCTTTTTTCTCTACTCTCCCTATTTTTTCTCTCTTGCTTTCTTTTCCTTTCTTTCGGGACTCTTGCTTAATATTCGTGTCTTTCTTTTTCTGTGGTATAGCCAATTTTGGAAAGCCTCCAATTCAAATTTTGCCTTCTCTAAAGCAGGTTTTAGTAAGGCCTCCCTGTGATACACTACCGGGCACTGCCCATAACAACATTGGACACTTTTCTGACAGAATAGGCAGTTACTAGTTTTCCATTCTTAACTTGACAAAGAGTCATCATAGACCCTGATCTAGGACTTTGTTTCCTACAACTCCAAAGAAACTACTTCTGAGGTGCCGGGGGCACAACTGCCTTCCTGACATGAACTCAGACCCAGCATGGGCAAAAATACTCCTTTCCTGGTGGAGGTGGCTGGGAGAATTTACAGGCCACAATGATCATAACAAGGAAGAGAATAAAAACAACTAAAATTAAGACTATCTGCCACATGGTGGAGGAAGAAAGAATGAGGCCTCAGTGATAGAAGAAAAAGATGAGAAAGAAGGAGAATAATCTCTGCAGGGGTATAATCAATAAAAGTTCCCTGCATCCAGTGGTCCATTAACCACTGTAAAATATCTTGTACCTCAAGGGAAGATGGTCTGAACCAGTGTATGTCTTCTAGCAGGAGTCTAATGAAACTAATAAATTTACAGATGAGACAGGACCACATAAGAGTAATGGACAAAGGGTGGGAGCCTCCTAACAGGAGACCACTCAGTTGCCTGCCTGGCCACGGCCCTGGAGGGGTATTTCAGGTGCATCTTGGCTAAGAAGTACCTGTATAATCCCCAGGCCTGGTCACCTCAGGATGGAAGTCCAAATAGGACAGCTCTGAGGTGAATCACCATTATGCCTTATGATGCTCCCGTGGAACTGTGGGTGGAGGCCCACTCAAGCCCCATGGCTTTCAGCCATGGAACTACATATATACACACACACTCTCTCACTCACACAGAGGCTATGGAAAAAATAGAATGCTGACACCCACTATGCCAGCTACCAGAAGGCTGCCACCTACTATGCCAGCCACCAGAAGCCTCAAGTGACATCTCAGTGAGGCTTGCCAGGTCAGAGTTGAAGTGACTCATCAGTTCTCTGACACAGGTCCTTTCCTTAACCTACCTCCAGAGGCTTTTAGGACCCTGAAGAATTTTGGGTGAATGTCAGCTGGGTGGGCGCTTTTCCGCAGTGGCGCTCTGGGGCCCTGAGACAGCTCAGGGGGCGCCTCCCCTAGAGACTTCCGAGGAGGGAGTGGCCACCGGGTGAGACTCTGAAATGGCTTTTGTCTGGTGATGAAAAATAAAAAAATCTCACTGGGGCCTCCAAATTGTTGCATCAAACTGAGCACAGAGAGTCAACACCAGAACAAAAGTATGACAAATTGCAGGGTTTATTGCCGGCAACCATGGAGGACTCACGTCTCTCCAACCTGTGGCCCCATAAAAGAGGGTGACAAGACCTTTTATACCCATAAAATCACCTTGGGGGTGAGGGGAGAGGATGGGGTGAGGGGCTTCAGATATTCTGAGGGCCAGTGGATTCAAATCACCTTCTGGGTGGAGAAGAGGGTGAGGGGTTCTGGACATTTTGAGGGCCAGGGGACTATTTGAAATTCTGATTGTTATTTAAGGGGTTCACAGATGCTGAGATTAGCATTCGTTTACACATTGTCTGGGTAGGGGTGGGATCCATAGATTTTCATTTACTTGGCGCCAGGATGGAATTATCTGGGGGTGCTTACTCTGGGAAACAAAGGCCAGCAACTCTGGCAGTTACAGATAAGAGAAAATATTCAGCTTTACCTTTTTGTAAAGTAAATTAGCAGTTTACAGAAACCAAGGTTAGCAATCCTTGTGAGGAGAATGGAAAGAGTTTTGTCTTTTATAAAATGGCAGTGCACAGGTTCCAACTCTGAGTTAGCTGTATCACAATATCACAGGTGCACATGTCAATAGTTCTTTCCTACTTTCTCCTCCTATCTCAGCTCTTAGAAAAGGAATACTGCAAAAAAAAAAAAAAAAAGAAATGAAACAATATTTCCACTCGTATTAGGTTTTGGTCTACAGTTGACATTGTTGTCAAATATTTCTAACAGGTTCCCATGGACAGAAAAATTTATTTTCTGCCCAGAACATAACAGAAATCATAACAGAGGCAGAAGCCTTCCGAGCCCTGTGTGGAAATCATCGTGTTGACTGTATTTCTCAAAAGTTAAACACAGGCATAGGGGCAGTTGTAAGTCTTTGTTTCCTCACTATCAGTCCCACCACTTTTATTTTTTCATCTGGGGAAAAATAATAATGACTGTAATAACAATAAAAAAATAAAAAGGACAGTAGAAAAGGTTGAATGCACTGGCTGTGGCAGGGAGCAATCAGAAATGGTTTGTTTTTTTCCTTTAGTTCTTCAAAGTTGCTACTTGAACTCATTCTTACCCACCTGTTGGATAGAATCTTTGATATTTTCTATTTCACTGAGCAATTTAAGCTGTTAAGAAATCCTGTCTAGTTTAACACGAGCAGAAAACCAAGCACCGCACATTCTCACTCATAAGTGGGAGTTGAACAATGAGAACACATGGACACAGGGAGGAAACAACACACACTGGGGCCAGTTGGGGGTCAGGGGAGAGTGAGAGGGGGAGACCATTAGGACAAATAGCTAGTGCATGTGGGGCTTAAAACCTAGATGAAGGGTTGATAGGTGCAGCAGAGCAGCATGGTACACATACCTATGTAACAAACCTACATATTCTGCACCTGTATCCTGGAACTTAAAAAAAAAATCCTGTTTAGTTTAATTTCCAAACTCAAAAATCTCATTGAGCTTAAAACTCTACCCTTCCTTACATATTTTAACACATAAAATAATCAACAACGAAAACAGGTATAGGTTAAGCATCTCTGATCCATAAAACCCGAAATCCAAAACGTTCTAAGATCTGAAATCCATCCACATGGATGGCTGAGATAGTGACATGTGTGCTTTTGATGGTTCAGTGTATACAAACTTTGATTCATGCACAAAATTGTTAAAAATAGTATGTAAAATTTCATTTGCCCTATGTGTATGAGGTGTACATAAACATAGATGAATTTTGTGTTTAGACTTCAGTTATATCTTTAAGAGATATCTTTATGTTGGGGTCCAGCACATCTGCCGGGGGGCTACTGACCTGCGGGCGTCCCCGAGACCACCAACGTAGATGTCTCATTCAACCTGAGGGAGAGAGTGCGCAGAAGTGAAAGAAGAAAGTATGGCGAGGTCTGGAGGGCTGCATGACCTTTAGTCAAACAACAGCACACAGCAAATTTATTCTTGTGAGCCACAGCTTTATACCCTTTTGGCTTGGTGCATTTAGCAGAAAAGGGGTAAGCAGAAAGGGAATAGAAACTCCATAAAAATAGCTATTAGGGGCTTGTAATAATAAGCACAAATAGCAGATTAAAGGTTAATCCATGTTTTTTCAAGAATACACAGTGCAGGTAAACAATGGTGTCCTGATAGTGGCTTGTTAATCCTGTTTTCCATCAAGAGGTAAAACAAAAGTTTAACTCTTGGGAAAACATGGGCAGGGGTCCCTGCCCCTCTTAGGCCTTTCAATTGCAGCAAGTCTATTGCAAACACAGAGATCAATGGGGACATGAAAGCAGACAACACAATGTCCTCATAAACCACAGACTTTTGCTCTGTATTCTGTTTTTGCCTCAGTGACTCAGCCCACGACCTTTGTCTCAGCTCGACAGCCCTCGAGATGGGGGGAGTGCAGATAGGTCCAGCAGCCAAGATGGGGTGAGTCACGCTAACTGTCTCAAGCCTTTGGCATGAACGCTGCATCTTTATACGTAAATATTTCAAAATATGAAAAAAACTTAAAATCCAAAACACTTCTAGTCCCGAGGAATTCAGCTAAGGGATATTCAACCAGTACATCTAATAAGTCAATGGATACTTTAAAATCAAATTCTAAAAGTATTTAAAGAGTCCAAAAGACATCAGGAGAAAAGGGACAGGACAAGAAGTGGGGAAGGGGATGCAAACAAAACAAACAAAATAATAAAACAAATCATTAAATTGTAAGCTTGAATCCAATTACATCATTCAGCCACTAACAAATCTATATTTAATAACTTAAATGTTAATGAATTATACCACATACTCCAATTAAAGTGCAGAGATTGCCAGAATTGATTTAAAAAACCCACGAGACCCAGTGCTGTATATGAAATACACATTTTGAATAGAAAAAAAAGGACAAATATATGTAGGTCTAAATAAGTACATTTAATTTTTTTTGAGACAGTGTCTTACTCTATCTCCCAGGCTGGAGTACAGTGGTGCAATCTCTGCTCACTGTAAACTCCGCCTCCTGGGTTCAAGCAATTCTCCTGCCTCAGCCTTTCAAGTAGCCAGGATTATAGGAACCTGCCACAACACCTAGCTAATTGTGGGGGTATTTTTAGAAAAGATGAGGTTTCACTGCATTGGACAGGCTTGTCCTAAACTCCTGACCTGAAGTGATCTACCTGCCTCAGCCTCCCAAAGTGCTGGGATTGCATGTGTGAGCCACTGTACCTGACCCTAAATAAGTATATTTAAAAAGATATACTATGCAAACAGTCAGTAATGGAAGTCTAAAGAAGCTATATTAATACTAAATAAAATAGGCTGAAGTCAAAACAGTATTTCCAAAGATAAAGAGGGATATTTCATGATTACAGAAGAGTCATTTCATCAAAAAAAGGATTAAAAAAATTTGTGCATCAATTTGCACAAAATACAATTGAACTAAAGGAATAAATAAACAATCCACAATTTTTATTGGTGATTTTAATACCCATCTCCCAAGCAATTGATAGATAAACTAGACAAAATCTTAGTCAAGATGCAGATGACCTGAACAACACTCTCCACCGTCTTGAACAAACCTATGGAAGATGACACCCAATAACCACAGAATTCTGTATGTTTCAAGTACATGTAGTGTCCACTAGGATAGGTCACATGCTAGGTCGTAAAACAAGACTGAAAGATTAAATCAAATTGAATTCATGCAGTGTATGTTATCTGACCACAATAGGATTAAAACAGAAATTAACAATAAGAGAACTAGGAAAGCTCCAAGTACTTGGAGATTAAATATAATTCACAAGCCCAAGAAGAAATCAAAAGGTAGAATATAAAATATTTTATTCCAAGAGATAATCAAAATACAACATGTCAACACTTACGAATTACAGCTATGGGAGTTCCCAGAGGGACGTATAGCTGTACATGCTTATACTGCAGTAGAAGAAAAAGAGAAAGGTCTAAAATCAATGATGTAAATGTTCACCTAAAGAAAATTGAACACACACACACGCAGCAAAGAAAACTCCAACGAAGTAATAAGAAGGAAACAATAAAGCTAAAAGTGCAGAGATAAACCAAATTGAAGACAGACAAAATAATAAAGAAAACTAACAAAGCAAAGAAGCTGGCTGTTTTAAAATATCAACACTAATAAACCTTGAGCTATCCTGATTATGAAAAAAAAAAGGAAACACAAATGGTCAGTATCAATATTAGAAGTGAAAGAGAAGTGAAATTATCACTACAGATCCTGCAAATGTGAAGAGGATAATAAGAGACTATCATAAACAATGTCATGGTGACAAATTCTGCAACTTAGATGAAATGAACAAATTCTCTGAACAATACAACAAAAACTGACATAAATTTTGCAGAAAAAGTGTCTGGAAAAATTAAAAGATACATTAAGCAAATGAATATGCAAGGCACAGCCTGACAGAAAATGTTCATAAATCTATTTTCAGAAAAAAGCCTGATTTCCAAAATATATAAAGCAGTTTTATAACCTGAAAATAAGGCTGGGCACAGTGGCTCACACCTGTAATGCCAGCACTTTGGGAGGCCAAGAAGGGTGAATCGCTTAAGGCCAGGAGTTTGAGACTAGTCTGGGCAACATGGTGAGACCCTGACACTAGTATAAATACAAAAAAATTAGCCTTGTATGGTGGCTAATAAAAATACAAAAAGTTAGCCTGGTATCAGCTAATTGGGAGACTGAGGTGGGAGGATCGCTTGAGCCCAGGAAGCAGAGGCTGTAGTGAGCCAAGATTGCATCATTGCATTCTAGCCTGGATGACAGAGCAACTAAAAAGAAAAGATAACAAACACCCTTTAGAAGGGGAAAAATTTGAGGAGCCACTATGAAAAGATAATATACAAATGGGACAAAATGATTAACATCAAGAAGCATCAAGGAAATGCAGATCAAAACCACAGTGAGATACCAGTACACACCCCACAAAATAACTAGGTTTGGAAAGACTAAATACCAAATGTTGGCAAGAATACAGCACAACTATAACTATTGCTAATGGGACTATAAAACAGTACAACTACTTTGTCAAATTTCTGGAATTTCCTTATAGCATGAATATACATCTCACCTATAATAAATTTCCGAGTTAGGAACTTATCCCAATTAGTGAAAATATATGTTAATAAAAATACTTATAGAAGACCACAATAGCTTTATTCATAATAATCAAAAGTTGGAAATACTTCTGGTGACCACATATAGAGGATCAGGTAGCAAACTATGTTGATTCCTACCATGAAATACTACACAGCAATAAAAATGAAAGTGTTACTGATATGTGTAACCTGACTGATAAATATAAAAATCATTTTGTGGACTGAAGGAAGCCTTATATATAGGGTTATCACAACATGATTCAATGTACGTGGAATTTCTACAGTTGGCAAACTTAGTCTACAATGAAAAAAAATCCAAGGGTACAGAGCTAGAGACTGAGACAGGTCTTGAGGAAACTCTCTGGGATTGTATTAGTCCGTTTTCCCACTGCTGATAAAGACATACCTGATACTGGGTACTTTATTTTAAAAAAGGTTTAATGAACTCACCGTTGCACCTGGCTGGGGAGGCCTCATAATTATGGCAGAAAGCAAAAGGGACATCTTACATGGTGGCAGACAGGAGAGAAATGAGAAACAAGCAAAGGGGCTTTCCTCTTATAAAACCATCAGCTCTTGTGAGAATTATTCACTATCACAAGAACAGCATGGGGGAAACTGGCACCATGATTTAATTATCTCCCACCAGGTCCCTCCCACAACATGTGGGAATTCTGGGAGCTACAATTCAAGAAGAGATTTGGGTGAGGACACAAACCATATCAGGGATTTTAGTAATGTTCTTTATTTGATACAGTTTTGGGTTACACATATGTATAGTTTTGTCAAAATTCAGTAAATAGATACTTAAAAATTTTGCATTTCATCATTTGTAAACTACACCAAAAGGAAAAAAGATACCAAGTTCTAGTTAATGCACGTTGAGTTACTGTTGTCTGCAATTTACTTAAAAATGCCTAAAAATTAAGATGGATTAGTGGATGGATAGAAAGATGGATCTATGGATAGACATGAGATAAAACAAGACTCCAAGTTGGTGAAGATACAGTTAAAGTGTTCACTGTAAAGTTTTTTCAACTTTGCTGTATGTTCATAAATGTTCATAATAAAATATCAACCAAAACCGTTTTCATCCCTCCTCTGTGACAGCCTCAGTCTGAGAAACCCACAGTGGGAAGGGAAAGGAGGGCAGTGTGTTTGGATATGGCCATCCACACTCACTCCTTAGCAGTGGTTTCTGGCTCTTCTAGGGTTGGCTAGGGGCAGGGAGAAAGGAGAGAAAGAGGAACAGATAGGGCCTTATTGAATAGTTCAGCTGTATTATGGTGTCACATTTTAGAAGCAGGCACGCAGTTTTTGGCCCTTTCTTATGGGTTCCTGAGAAATTATCCTGGTAGGGATCTCTGACAGCAGTTCACTACCTCAGGTAATACATTTTCTGGGAAGCCACTAAGAGCCCTCCTACCACCTGCCTCTGGGGGTCCTGGGCAGCCTCTTCCTCACTCCTGGCAGGGAGCTTTTCAGGGCAGAGTCCTCCTTAAAATCAATGGTTTTCTCTATTATGGAATTCCTATTTGGCCCATAGAAAACATGCACACACCTTTGTTAGGCTTAACTTGAAGTATGAGCCACTCCCACCTTCAATCTTCATTGCTTCTGTCTGCCCCATTATCCCAACTTGGCCACAGTCTTTTGCCTTTGGATTTTATTCAGATGGGATAGCAGTTTTCAAGTTCTCCAGCCTCCTGGGACATGAACTAATCAGTTTGAATGGTTAATTAGAAGTTCCTGTTCAGGCAGCTCATTAGCTTTAAAATGAAGCGGAAGCATGTTTCCATCCATGAGAATTGGGTGAGGAGGGAGTTCATACAGCACACAACCCTTTCAAAAGTCTTCAGTGTAATTAAAAAAAAAAGCCCAGCATGGTGGCTCACATCTGTAATCCCAGTACTTTGGGCGGCTCAGGTAGGCAGATCATAAA
>JAPYYA010001223.1:0-17680 GCA_028533165.1 Leontopithecus rosalia | reverse complement strand
TGTTAGTTCATTTATATTCCTCTCTATATTTTCTATTCTTTTTAGCAATTTATCAAACCTTTTTTCAAAGTTCTTAGTTTCTTTACATTGGGTTAGAACAAGTTCTTTTAACTCCCAGAAGTTTCTTATCATCCACCTTCTGAAGCCTAGTTCAAATAATGGGACACAGTTCTTTTCCATCAGGGCTTGTTCCGTTGCTGATAAGAAACTGCAATCCCCTGTAGAGGGAGAGGGGTTCTGATTTTGGGTATTCTCAACCTTTTTAGGCTGGTTTCTTCCCTTTATTATGAATTTATTCATCTGTCGTCTTTACAATTTCCGCCTTTCTAATTAGGTTTCTGAGTGGACGCCCAGTTTATTGATTCCCAGTGCTGGAATCCAAGCAACCCACTGTGCAGGCCAAAACAGCAGCGATAAGGTTGATGGTGCTCCTCTGCCTGGGAATATCCGGTCTGGCTTCCTTCTTGAGTCTGTAACAAGCAGCTCTGCCTTCCCGGAGCTCCAATCATTAGTCAATAGGGGAACCAAGCCCGTCCACTCTACATGAAGAGCTGCCGCACCGAGACGCCAGCAAAACTTCTGTGCCGGCTACAAGAGTCGGGCTGGAGACCCGTGGGGCTCCTCCACTGGGAATCTTCTGGTCCGTGCGTGACGAAAATTTGTCTGAAAGTGTGGCGTCCTCTCGTTCTCTGGGCTTTCACTGGGAGCTACAATCCCGAGCTGTCAGCAATCAGCCATCCTGAATCGGTTCCAGGCAATTTCTTTGAAAAAAATTTCAGGCAAGGCATTTCCAGAAAAGGCAATTTCCGAAAATTCCAGGCAAGGTGATTTCAGGGAAGGCAACTCCATGCAATTCCAGGCAAGACAATTACAGGCAAGGCAATTCCAGGCAATTCCAAGCAAGGCAATTCCAGGCAATTTTAGGAAAGACAAATCCTGTCAAGCTAATTCCGTTGAAGACCATTTCAAACAATTCCCGGCAAGACAAATCCAGGCAACACTCTTCCAGGCAATTTCAGGCAAAGCAATTCCAGGCTATTCCAAGCAAGGCATTTCCAAGAAAAGTAATTTCAGAAAAGGCAATTTTTGGCAAGGCAATTACAGGGAAGGCCATTCCAGGCAATTGCAGACCAGGCAATTCCAGGCAAGGCAATTATTACAAGCCAGGCAATGCAAGGCAATTCAATTCCAGGCAAAGCAAAACAAAACAAGGAAAGGCACAACAATTCCAGGTACCACAAGGCAAGGCAAGGCAATTCCAGGCAATGCAAGGCAAGGCAATTCCAGGCAAGGCAATGCAAAACAAGGCAAGGCAATTTCAGCCAACACAAGGCAAGGTAATTCCAGGAAAAGCAAGTCAAGGCAATTTCAAGCAACGCAATTTCTGACAAGGCAATTCCGGATAAAACAAAACAAGTCAATGCAATTCCATGCAAGGAAATTCCCCTCAAGACAATTTCGGCGGCCATTATTTCAGGTAAGGGAAGGCATGGCAATTCCTGGCCAGGCAAAACAAGGCATCTTCAGGCAAGGCAAGGCAAGGCCATACCAGGCAAGAAAAAAAAGGCAATGCCACGCAAGGCAAGGCAAGACAATTCCAATCAAGGCAAGGCAAGGCATTACTAGGAAAGGAAAGGCAAAAGAATTTCAGGATAAGAAGAACAATGCAATTCCAGGCAAGGCAAGGCAAAGCAATTCCAGGCTAGGCAAGGCAAAACAATTCCAGGCAAGGCAAAGCAAGGTCAGCAGAGGCAAAGTGAGAAAATTTCCAGCAAGGCACGTCAATTCAAGGCAAGGCAAAGCAAGGCAATTCCAGGCAAGGAAAGGCAAGGCAATTCCAGGAAAGGCAAGACAATGCAAGGCAAGGCAATTTCAGGCAAGGAAAGGCAAGGCAATTCCAGGCAAGGCAAGGCAATTCCAGGCAAGGCAAGGCAATTCCAGGCAAGGCAAGGCAAAGCAATTCCAGGCATGAAAACGCAAGGCAAGACAAGGTAAGTCAAGAAAATCTCAGGCGAGGCAAGGCAGTCAATTTCAGGCAAAGCAATTCAATTCCAGAAAAAGCAACACAAGGCAACTTCAGGCAAGGAAAATTAAGGCAATATCAGAAAAGGCAAGGCAAGGCAGGGCAATTCCAGGCAAGGCAAGGCAATTCCAGGAAAGGCAATTCCAGGCAAGTCAATTCCAGGCAAGTCAAACCCAGGCGTGGCAAGGCAATTTCAGGCAAGACAAGGCAAGGCAAGGCAAGGCATGGGAAGGCAATTTCAGTCAGGCCAAGAAAAGGCAGTTTTAGTCAAGGTAATTTCAGGAAAGGCAAGGCAAGGCCATTCCAGGCAGGGGAAGACATGAAAAGTCCGACCAATGCAAAGCAAAACAATTGCAGGCAAGGCAATGAAAGGCAAGGCAAAGCAATGCCAGGAAAGGCAATGGAAGGCAATTCCAGTCAAGACAATTCCAGCGAAGTTAATTCCAGGTACGGTAAAACAAGGCAATGCAATTCCTGGCCAGGCAATCACAGGCAAGACAATTCCAGGGGAGGCAACACCATAAAAAAATTAAAAACAAATCATTTTTAGGCAAGGAAATTTTACCCAATTTCTTTCAAGGAAATTCCAGGCAAAGCTATTTTTGGCAATTCCAGGCAAGGTATTCCCAGAAAAGGCAATTACAGGCCATTCCAGGAAAGGAAAATTGTAAAAAATGCAACTCTAGGCAATTCAAGGCAAGACAATTCCCGGCAATTACAAGCAAGGCAATTCCAGAAAATTTTAGAAAAGGCAAATCCTGGCAAGGCAATTCCAGGCAAGGCCATTTCAGGCAATTGCAGGCAATTCTAGGCAAGGAAATTTCAGGCAATCCCAGGCAAGGCAATTCCAGGTAATTCCAGGCAAGGAAATTCCAATCAAGGCAATTCCAGGCTATTCCAAGCAAGGCATTCCCAAGCAAAAGAATTCTAGGCAATTGCAGAAAAGGCAATTTCTGGCAAGGCAATTACAGGGAAGGTCATTCCATGCAATTCCAGGTCAGGCAAATATAAGAAGGCAATTCCAAAAAACACAAGGCAAGGCAAGGCAATTCCAGGCAAGGAAAAGCAAGGCAAGGCAAGGATAGGCAAGGCAATTACAGGCAGAGCCTAGAAAAGGCATTTCAAGGCAAGCTAAGGGAAGAAAATTCCAGGCAAGGCCATATAAGTCAATTAAAGGAAAGAATACGCAAGGCCATTTTAGGTAAGCCAAGGTAAGGCAATTCCAGGAAAGGCAAGACAAAGCAATTACAGTCAAGGGAAGGCAAGACAATTCCAGGCAAGGCAAGGCAATGCAATTCCAGGCAGGGCAAAGCGATATAATTCCAGTCAAGGAAAGAAAAGGCAATTTCAGGAAAGGCAAGGAAAGGTTATTCCAGGTAAGGCAAAGCAAGAAAATTCCAGGCAAAGCAATTCCAGGCAAGGCAAGGCAAGGCAATTCCAGGCAATGCAAGGCAAGGCAATTCCAGATAAGGCAATTCCAGGTAAGGCAATGCAATGCAAGACAAGTCCATTCCAGGCAAGGCAATTCCAGGCAAAGGAATTTCAGGCAAGTCAATTCCACCTAAGGCAATACAAGGCAATGCAATTCCAGGCCAGGCAATTCCAGGCAAGGCAATGCAAGAAAGGGAATTAATGACAAGTCAATTCCAGGCAAATGAATACCAGGAAATTTCTTTTTAGAAAATTCCAGGCAAGATATTTACAGAAAAGGCAATTTCAGGCCACTCCAGGCAAGGCAATTTCAGTGAAGTGATCTCCAGGCAATTCCAGGCAAAGCAATTACAGGCAAGGCACTTCCAGGTAATTCCAAGCAAGGCAATTCCAGGAAATTTTAGGAAAGGCAAATCCTGGCAAGGCAATTCAAGGCAAGACCATTGCTGGGAATTCCAGGCAAGGCAATTCCCGTCAAGGCTATTCCAGGCAAATTCAGGCAAGGCTATTCCAAGTAATTCTAGGCAAGGCAATTCCAGGCAAGGCAACTCCAGGCTATTTGAAGCAAGGCATTTGCAAGCAAGGCAGTTGCAGACAATTACAGTAAAGGCAATTTTTGGCAAGGCCATTACACCAAAGGCCATTCCAGGCAATTCCAGGTCAAGCAAATCCAGGCAGGAAAAATATTCCAGGCAAGTCATGGCAAGGCAATGATTTCAGGCAAGGCAAGACAAGGAAATGCAATTCCAGGCAAAACAAGACAAAACAAAGAAAGGCATGGTAATTCCAGGCACAACAAGGCAAGGAAAGGCAATTCCAAGAAAGGCAATTCCAGGCAATTTTAGGAAATGCAATTTTATGAAAGGCAATGCCAGGCAAGTCAATATCAGGCAACGCAATTCCAGTCAATTCCAGGCAAGGCCATTCCAGGCAAGGCAATTCCAGGAAATTTTAGGCATGGCAATTTTAGGCAAGGGAATTCCAAACAAGGAAATTCCAGGAAATTTGAAATAAGACACTTCCAGGCAAGGCAATTCGGAACAATTCCACGCAAAACATTTTCTAGCAATGTAATTCCAGGGAATTCCAGGAAAGAAAATTCCATTCAAGGAATCCCAGGCAATCCTTGGCAAGAAAATTTCAGGAAAGGCAATTCCATGCAGTTCCAGACAAGGAAATCCCAGAAAATGCAATTACAGGCAATTTCAGGCAAAGCAATTCCACGTAGTGCCAGGCAAGGCAATTCCAGGCAAGAAAATTTCAGGCAATTCCAGGAAAGGCAATACAAGTAAAGGCAGTTCCAGGCAAGGAAAGGCAAGGCAATTGCAGGCAATAAAAGAAAAGGCAAATTCACGCAAGGCAATGCAAGGCAAAGCCAGGCAATTCCAGGCCAGCAAGGCAAGGCAATTCCAGGAAGTCAAAGAAAGGCATTTCCAGGCAATCAAAGCAAGGAAAGGCAAAGCAATTCCAGCCAAGGCAAGGCAATTCCAGCCAAGGCAAGGCAAGGCAAGACCAGGCAGGTAGGGGTAAGGTAATTCCAGGCAAAGCAATTGCAGGCACGGCAAGGCAAGGCAATTTTAGAGAAGGCAATTACAGAAAAAATATGACAAGGAATTTTCAGGCAAGGCAAGGCAAGACAATTCCAGGCAAAGCAAGGCAATTCCAGGCAGGGAAAGGTAAGGGAATTCTAAGCAAGGCAATTCAAGGCAAGGCAATTTCAGGAAACTCAATTACAGGTAAGGCAAAACAAGGCAATGCAATTCCAGGCCAGGCAATTCCAATCAAGGCAATTCCAGAATACGCAAGGCAAGGCAAGACAAGGTTCAGCATGGTAATTCCAAGCAAGCCAAAAAAGGCAATTCTAGAAAAGCTAAGGCAAGAAAATTTCAGGAAAGGCAATATAAAGCAATTCAAAACAAGAATAGGTAAGACCATTTTAGGCAAGCCAGGGCAAGGCAATTCCAGGCAAGCCAAGGTAAGAAAATTGCAGGGAAGGCAAGGCAAGACAATTCCAGGCAAAAAAAGGCAATGCAATTTCAGGCAAGAAATTGTGAGGCAATTTAAGGCAAGGCAAGGCAAGGCAATTCCAAAAAAGGCTAGGCAAGGCAATTTCACGATAAGCTAGAACAGGCAATTCCACCAAAGTCAAAGCAAGGCAATTTTAGGTAAGGCAATTTCAGGAAAGGCAAGCGAAGTCAATTCCAGGCAAGGCAATTTTAAACAAGACAATTCCAGGCAAAGCAAGGCAAGGCAATTCCGGGCAATGCAAGGGAAGGCAATTTCAGGCAAGGCAATAGAAGCAAGAGATTTTGGTGCAATTCTAGGCAAAGCATTTTCTGGCAATGTAATTCCAGGCATTTCCATGCAAGAAAATTTCAGGCAAGGCAATCCCAGGCAATTCCAGGCAAGGACATTTCAGGAAAGGCAATCCCATGCAGTTCCAGAGAAGACAATTTTAAACAAAACAATTTCAGGCAATTTTAAGCAACCAATTCTAGGCAAGGCAATTCCAGGCGAGGCAATGTCAGGCAATTCTAAAAAAGGCAATACAAATAAAGGCAATTCCAAGGAAGGAAATTCAAGTTAATTCTAGGCAAGGCAAGGCTAGGCAAATCCACACAACGAAAGGCTAGGCAAAGCAAGGCAATTCCAAGCAAGGCAAGGCAAGGCAATTCCAGGCAATCAAAGCAAAACAAAGCAACGCTAGGCAAGACAATTTCAGGCAATGCAACCCAAGGCAATTCTAGCAAAGCAATTGCAGGCAAGGAAAGGCAAGGCAATGCAATTTTAGACAAGGCAATTCCAGGCAAGGCAAGTTAAGGCAAAGCCAAAGAATTTCAGGTAAGAAAAGGCAAGGAAATTCCAGGCAAAGCAAGGCAAAGCAATTCCAGGCAAGGAAGGAAAAATAATTTCAGAAAAAATAAGGCAAGGCAATTTCAGGCAAGGCAAGGCAAAATATTTTTAGGCAAGGCAAGATAAGGCAAGGCAATTCCAGGCAAATCAAGGCAAGTCAAAAAAATTTCAGGTAAAAGAAGACAAATAAATTGCAGGCAAGGCAAGGCAAGACAATACCAGGCAAGGCAAGGCAAGGCAAGGCAATACCAGGAAAGACAAAGCAATTCCAGGCAAGGCAAAATAAGGCAATTTCATGCAAGGCAAAATAAGGTAATTCCAGGCAAGACAAGACAAGGTAATTCCAGGCAAGGCAGGGCAAGGCAATTTCAGGCAGGGCAAGGCAATGCAAGGCAAGGCAAAGCAATTACAGGTAAGACAAGTCAAGGGAAGGCCAGACAATTTTTGGCAAGGCAAGGCAAGGCAAGGCAACTCCAGGCAAGGCAAAGCAATTTTAGGCAAAGCAATTTTAGTCAAAGCAAGGCAAGGCAATTTTAGCCAAGGCAATTGCAGGCAAGGTAATTTCAGGCAAGGCAAGGCAAGGCATTTTCTGGAAATGCAAGGCAAGAAAATTTTAGGCAAGGCAATGCAAGGCAAGGCAAGGCATTTTTCAGGCAAGGTAAGGTATTTTTCACTCAAGGCAAGGCAAGACACTTCCAGGCAAGGCAAGTCAAAGCAATTCCAGTCAACGCAATTTCTGGCAAGGCAATTGCAGGTAAGGCAAAACAAAGTAATTCATTTTCAGGTCAGGCAGGTACACGATTAACAAAAGAACACAGCCTCCAACTGCAATAATAGAAGAGAAGGACGGCAGGTGTAGACCACGGGTCCAATAAGGCAGAGTGTCAATGATGTCACGAGCAATTGTGGCATCCCGAGGAAGCTCTCTGCGGGAAAAGTCAATAGCATGAATTTCTTGTTGCAATTTAAGAATATTCAATGACATATTATTATGACTCCATATACCTTGCAAGTGAGCCTTAACTAAGGGCCATTTCCAATGATTATTATTATAGGGAGTATTAGTAACACAAATATACTTAAAATACATGTGACAACAAAGAGTAAGATGATTTTGAATATTATAGAACTTATCTCCAATTATGTTAACAGTTTTTTCTAAAGCATTAAGTTTAACCTCAATTTTCTTTTCAATGTTCATTTGAGTTCCCATAGTTACTGAAATATTTTTTGCCAAATGATTAACATAAGAAGTAGTTTGAACACTATGAGCAAGACTAACAGCCGCAGTGGCAGCAGTAGCCACGACAGACATAATAGCTATAATACTAGTAATAAAAATACCTATAAATCGTTTGGGTCTTAATAGAAGTTTATGAACTTTGGGAAAAATTTGTAAGGCTCTTTTATTATACCAATCACTAGAAATGTTAACAGGAAGCAAAACATAAGGAGGTTGATGAACAATCAATACTGTAGAAGTAAGAAACATAGAGGAGTCAATACAATTGATAAGGGTACAATTAATGTAAGAAATTGAATAATGTCCATTGTTTTCAGAAAATAAACATTACCAAGTAAAATAGCTTAGGGGGATGCAGCACAACATTGAATGTATATATGACCTTTACCTGGATAGGCACAGCTATGAGAGCCAGCAAAATAATAACTGGGGTACAAAGACTTAAACAATTTCTAAAGAAAGGTGTAAGTTGTGCCCTTATCAGTGGTAAAAATAGGAGTGCTTCACCCACCGGACATTTCATAACCAGTTAGATTGTCACTTAAAGGGTTAGGGATGGACCAGTCATACAAAGTAAAACCAGAAGGCAGAGTATAATACAGAGCTTGTTTTTGATTAGCATAGCAAAATAGCCATGGGGGAGAAGGATCAAAGGGAGTGTTTCCAGAGCGACAAAGTTGTAGTTCCATGAAAGGAAAAGTAGAACAAATGTTAAGAGATTCCCGAATACTAAGATAAAATATTGTCCAATCTCTTTTAAAAATAGACTCAGCAGGGAAGACAGTGTAAGGGCCATTGTATGTTTGTAATCGCTTAATTCCTAAAGGAAAGCAAAAGTTTCCAGGAATAGGTGGAGGAGAGGAAGGTTGTAAAGAAACATAATCACTGTAAGAAAATTCATCTATATAAAAGAAGCATAAAAACACATAGGAGGAGATATGGCCTGAGCTGTATATGTGTAATTGGCAAGTTCAGGAGTAATATGAAAGGAAGAAGGAAAGCCAAGTATAAAGGTAACATTAATGTAAACATAAAAAGTAGGATCATCCCAAGTACCAGGTCTTAAGACAGGTGGATTAGAAACATAAGCCCACAGCGTTTGTCGGGTAGAAGGGGGAAAACGAGAAACAGGAAAGGCGGTAGCCTGTTCATAAGCCAAAATAGCAATCATAGCAAGAAACAAGGTAGCAGGATTTCTAGAACGTCCTTGTTGTTGAGCAAGATCAGAGGCTTTAGCACTAAGGCGGCAAAGTTGATTCCAGGAAAGTAGAGACACATCATGGTATGAGGAGTTACATCTGTTGTTATGTCGGGACCGGCGTCTGCGACAAGTAGAAGTGGTCAGTCGCAGTTGATGAAACCTCGGGATTAAGGAGTTTGGACTTTGTTGTTTATGTTCATGCTTCATAAGGCGTTTAGAAACTCAAATACGTGAATCAGCAGACCTAGGAAAAACACAAACATGTCCTCGTCCCCATATGAGGACTGGATTTGGGCCATGCCACTGATTAGAAAGGGCATCTTTCCAGAGAACTTTGGGGCGAGCCTTAAGATCAGGATGCAAAAAGCGATCAGTAGCAGAGATGTTGTTGTCATCTCAAGTGAGAAAGTTTAGTACATAGAGTGCATGACGAAGCCAATCATGCGGAGACTTGGAAAAAGACACAGTATTAGAATTATGTTTCAGTTTAGATAGCAGATTTTTGAGAACAGCATAAGAGCGTTCAACAATACCTTGGCCTTTAGGGTTGTAAGGAATACCTGTACGATGAGAGATTTGGAATTGTGAACAAAATGACTGAAAACTTTTACTAGTATATGTAGAAACGTTGTCAGTTTTTAAAAATCTTAGGAGGACCAATAATAGAGAAAACCAAAAGGCAATGAGAAATGACATCTGTAACTGCTTCTCTGGTGTGGGCGGAAGCTACAAGAAAGTGGGAAATGGTATCAAAGGTAACATGAATAAATTTAAGCTTGCCAAAGGAAATAAAATGTGTAATATCCATCTGGTAGATATGTGCTGGCTGCAAACAGCGTGGGTTAACTCCAAGATGAATGGGTAGAAAAGAAACAAAGGCAGGGCATTGTTTAACTATTTGTCTTGCTTGTTCCCTGGTAATGTAAAACTGCAGTCGGAGACTCTGCGTTTTGATGATTTATGGCATGAAAAGACTCTGCCTGC
Organism: Leontopithecus rosalia; assembly: GCA_028533165.1. Classification (NCBI taxonomy): domain Eukaryota; kingdom Metazoa; phylum Chordata; class Mammalia; order Primates; family Cebidae; genus Leontopithecus; species Leontopithecus rosalia. The sequence goes on along the minus strand of JAPYYA010001223.1, from coordinate 7,945 downwards.
TGTACAGGAGAAAGAGCAGGAAAATTATTTTGAGTTAGGGCATCAGCGGCAGAATTTTCACTAGTCAGGGGTCCAGGTAGGTTAGAGTGGGGTCTGATATGTCCTATAAAGAAGGAATGAAATCTGCCTTGAAGAACCTGTTGGAGAGGCAGAAGTAAGAAAATGGTGGAAGAGAAGTCTGAGAGAGACAATGGAGCTGTTTTAAGGTTCTGAACTAAGTTAACAACATATTGGCTATCAGAATATAAATTTAAAGGGAAATCCCAATTTGAAAGCACATGTTAAACAGCAAGTAATTCTACTCTTTGCACAGAGCGTTCCTCAGTCTGAAAAAAAAAAGATTGATCATTACTCCAGCAGCGATGCCAGATGATGATCCATCAGTGAAGGCTAAATAAGCGGAAGACAAAGGGGTTTTTACACAAACTGGTGGAAAAATAAGAGAGCACTGAGAATAAAATTGAAGAAATTTATCAGTAGGATAATAACATAAAATTTTACCAGGATATCCAGCAAAAGCAATCTGCCAAGAATCAGAAAATGTCCAAAGCCATTGTTGTTGTGAATTATTATAAAGAACAACTATTTGTGATGGTTCACAACCAATGAGTGTTAGGGCTCTGGATCGGCCTTTGGCCACGAGAGTGGCTACAAGGTCAAAATAAGGAGTGATGACTTTGCTTCTATTAGCCGGCAGATGGAGCCATTCTAGCACTCCCTGTTGCCAGAAAACTCCAGTGTGGGTGTACTGCGTGCGAAGTACACAATAATACCAAGAAGTTTTCACAAAAATTCTGGTAAGTTTTTGTTGTCTTAGAGACTCATTAACCAATGTTAAAGCCTGTTTTGTCGGTTTCATCAGTTGCCTAGGAGACTTGGGATCAGAGGAACCTTTAAGAATATCAAACAGAGGTTTCAATTGACCAGTAGTTAATTTTAAACTAGGACATATCCAATTAATATCTCCAAGAAATTTTTGAAAATCATGAAGAGTTTTTAAATGGCTTGTAACTAATAAAGGAGTTTTAAAGGAAACCTGATGAGAATCAATAAGTCTGCCTAAATAATGATAAGGAGTAACTAGCTGAACCTTGTCAGTGGCACCAACAAGATTAGCACTTAATAAACATGCCTGCAAGGGGTTATAGATTTCAAAAAGAATCTTCTCTGTGGGTGTAGCTAAGAGTAGGTCATCCATGTAATGTAACAGTAAGGCCTCAGGAAACTGATGACGACGAGGAGAAAGTACTTTAGCAACATAGGATTGACACATATTAGAACTATTTGCCATGCCCTGAGGTAAAACAACCCATTCAAATCTTTCATAAGTCAGTCATAATTGGTAGCTGATATGGTAAAGGCAAAACGTTTACAATCCTGAGGAGCTAATGGGATGGAAAAAAAACAATCCTTTAAGTAAATAACTAACATATGCCATTCCTGTGGAACCACAACAGGAGAGGGCAGTCCAGGTTGAAGTGCCCTCATAACTACCATGGTGTCATTAACTTTTCTCAGGTCCTGTAATAATCTCCATTTGCCAGACTTTTTCTTGATAACACAAATAGGATAATTTCAAGGACTATTAGTTGGTCTGATATGACCCGCATCGAGTTGCTCCCGAACCAACTTGCGAGCTGCTAAAATTTTTTCAGAAGGGAGGGGCCACTGCTTTACTCATATGGATCCATCAGATATCCAAGTTATGGAATCAGTATGAGTATCGGGAGTTACAGTGGTCCCCTCTAAAAACACCTAAGACCTGCTTGATCAGTTTTCACCTGTACAGGCAGGGGCTCAGAAAAGCTCTGCAGATTTTTACCAAGACCTTTAGCTGGATGGAATTCTTGTTTAAGCATAATGTCTAAAGCAGGGCTGTGTGTAACTAGGTGAGTCCCCATAGCCTCCAAAATATCTTTGCCCCACAAATTAATGGGAATGCCAGGGAGGACATAGGGGTGAAAAGTACCAGAATGACCATCAGAGTCTGTCCAAGACAATAATGTAGCAGACTGTTGGGGATTGGAACTCATGCCAATACCTTGTACAGAGGTTATTTCCACAGTAAGTGGCCAGGCAGAAGGCCAATGTATAGAAGAGATGATTGAAACATCGGCACCAGAATTCAAAAGTCCTTTAAAAGTTTTACCATTAATGTTAAGGATAATTTCAGGCCTACTAGCCGAGATGGATTGAATCCAATATGCATAAGAAGAGGAGTGAAAACGTTTAGATCCTCTAGTTTCCTTTGATAAAGGATGTCCAATTGATACATTAACAGGAACTAACCAGAGCTGAGCAAAAGGCTGAGCTGGGTCTATCTTGCAAACACCTAAAGGAGAGCAGACAATAACTTTGATTTCTCCAGTGTAGTCATTATCAATATCCCCAGGTATAATCTGTAAACCTCGAAGGGAGGAGGAACTACGTCCAAAAATTAAACCTGAATACCCAAAGGGGAGAGGGCCATAAATGCCAGTGGCTATTAAATGAACAGCCGAGTTAGGTGATAATACCTGTCGGGTGGAGGAACAGAGGTCAAGTACTGCACTGTTGGGTGTGGCACGGCGGAAGTCAGAAGTGGATTTGTGGTGACTTGTGAGGTTTGTACTAGAGGTGCCCCGATTTGTTGCGGGTCTGAGGCTGCCCCCTCTGGGAGTTTCCCGAACGCGGCATCAAAGGATTACCTTGTGCATCCCGTTTGGATCTGCACTCGTTGGCCCAGTGGTTTTCGTGATGACAATGGGAACACTCGCCAGGAGGGCGAGTTTTAGATTTCTCTGATGCAGGTGGTGTAGGGAGAACTAAAAGTTGCATAGATGGTTGTGCAGGGACATGTAAAGCCAATTTTTGTCCAGATGGGCATTTCTTTGCTACATGGCCAGGTAAACCACAGCGAAAACACTTGATATTAGAATTCTGAGACTGTCTTTTTAAAAAAGCGGCTACAGTCATGCCATTCTGAGCAGTAGCCATAGCCAAGCCATTTTGATATGCTGTGCCAATATATCCACACATTCTGATATAATCAGAAATAGTGGCATGTTGCCACAGTCTTATGGCAGTCTGAAATGCAGCAATAGCATTCTCAAAAGCCAATTGTTTGGCCAGCATAGAGCCGGCTTCCTGATCATCAACCTGAAAAGTAATTGCCTCTAAGAGATGAGAAACAAATTCGTGATATGGTTGATCAGGTCCTTGGCGAATTTCAGATAGCTCTTTTGTTTTAGCTCCTTGATATGGAAGTTGGCGCCATGCCTTTAGAGCTAATGTATTAATTTGTAACAAAGCTTCATTAGAAAGAGCAATTTGATTTATAAAGTTTCAAAATCACCTCTTCCCACAAGTATATCTAAAGTAACCTGGCTTCTGGCACGGCAGTTGCCCTCAGACTGATTAAAAGCAGCCTCATTATAATGGGCTCTCCATAACAGAAAGTCTCCACCAGAAAGACAAGCTCTAGTTAGTCTTATCCATTCAGCTCGTGGCAAGGCAGCTGTTGAAAAATTTTCTAAAATAGACAAAGTATAAGGTGCTATAGGGTCATAATGCATGATTGCTTTCTTAATATCGTTAAGGAACTTAGGGGGGATAGCTTCATAATGATTGGTGGTATTGCCTGCATTATCAGTAACTTGTATGAGAGGATATAATGATGTACTAACAGCGTCGACAAAACCGTTATGCATGGACATCATGGCCTGTGTCAAGGGGGAGATGGGAGCAGTGGGGGTGGATCTAATAACCAAAGAATTAGAAGATACAGAAGATGGTGCCAGAGCAACAGGAAAGCAGTGTTGTTTTTGCAAGGTGAGTGCTTTAGAGCAAAGGGAAAGTAAGTCTCTGACTTGATCAGAAAGATCTGAGGGGAGAGTGAAAGTTACAGAATTATGATCTCGGTGATAAATGTTAGGTGGGGGAACATACCTATCAAGCTCTTTTAAAAGAGCTTCTGTCACAAGTTGGCAACTATCCATAGGTGGATGTCTAGAAAAAGAATTGTCAATACTGCGCTCCATTTGATCAAGAGGATCAGGTTCAGAAGCAGGAGGAGAAAAAGCAGCAGCAGGGGAAGAAACAGCACTGTGAGAGCAAGAGCGAGCAGGTTCCACTTGAGAGGGGCAGACAGAGTCTATAAGTTTAGACCAAACAGAAAGTAAAACCTCAGTTTGAGGTAAAGCTTTGTTATAAGAGTCATATTGTTCAATTTTGTCACCAATTGCATCCCATGCAGTTTTCTCCAATATTCCTCCTTCTGGAACCCACGGGCAAATTTTCTTAATAATGTGCACAAATTCCTCCACTGTTTTTAGCTTAATATCATGCCCATGTGACTTAATTATTTTTTGCAATAATTGTATAAACAAGTTACACTCCTTAAATTCTATATGCCCCATGTTTTGCTCCAGATGAAACTTAGAAATTCTGTTTAATTTGACTTGTATGTACAACAAAGAGAAAAAAATTTGATTAATATTATACAAAATCAAAAATAGAGAGCTTACTTACGAGAAAAGCCAAACTTACTGCTGCAGGCTTACCTTTATACCCTGAGCGTCACTGTGATCCCTCATGTCCTAGGTTCCTGTTTGGGCGCCAGATGTGGGGGTCTGGCACGTCTTCCAGGGGGCTTCCGACCAGTGGAGAGCCTCAGCCCCACTCAAGTGTTCTCCACCTGGAAGAGGGAGTGTGTGGAAGAAAAGAGAGAGAGAAAATGGGGTCTGGAGGGCTGCCAGGCAATGCTGGAGCAGCAAGTGCCCAAACAGCAAGTTTATTCGTGCAAACCATAGGTTATATATTTTACAGTGTGTAAGGAGTGACATATATTCCATTGTATCTTGAAATAAAATCAAGAACACAAATCACAAGAAAAGGGGTAGAGAAAGTATGACTCTTAGTCATATGGTGTACAGCAAAGGGATAATAAAGTTTGCAAATGGGTGTCATAAATCTAAACGTGTTTTTCTAAAATCAGTTAAGCAAGCAAGTAAAATCGTTAACAAGGTATAGCTGGACCTTTCCAAATGTCATTCTAACCTTGCCTATTCATATAGGATCATATGCAAACAATGTGATTGAGTTAGCAGAGGTACACAAAGTCATACAGTTATTGTGTAGAGAAGAAACTAGGAGGCACACAATGTCTAATCATACAATGTCTCATTAGACCACAAGGACTGAGCTCAGCCATTCTGTTGCAAATGGCAGAGGCAAAGATTTATGTTTATAAAATCAGTGCAACCAGACTTCCATTCCCTTAGCTCAACAGCCTCCAGGAGAGGAGAAAAGTGTATGGGCTCAAGCTCAAGATGGCAAGAATCCTGTCAAGGGTCCATCACAGGAGCGATCCACACACAAGGCAAGGCAGTACCAGGCACGGAAAGGCAAGGCAATTTCAGGCAAGGTAAGGCAAGGCAATTCCAGGGAAGGCAAGGAAAAGCAATTCCAGGCAAGGCAAGACAAGGCAATCCCAGTCAAGGCAAGACAAAGCAAGTCAATGGAATTCCAGGCAAGGCAAGACAAGGCATGTCAAGAAAATTTCAGGCGAGGCAAGGCAATTCTATTCCAGGCAAGTAAAACAAGGCAATACCGGGCAAGGCAAGGCAAGAAAAGGCTATTTTAGGCAAGGCAAGACAATGTAAGGCAAGGCAATTCCGGGCAAGACAAGGAAAGGAAATTTTATGTAAGGCAATTTTAACAAAGGCAAGGCAAGGCAAGGCCATTCCAGAAAAGGAAATTCGAGGCAAGGCAATTCCAGGCAAAACAAGGCAAGGAAATTTCAGGAAATATAAGACAAGGCAATTCCAGACAAGGCAATGCAATGCAAAGCAAGGCAATTCCAGGCAAGGCAAAAAAACGCAATTCCAGGCAAGGCAATTCCAGGCGAGGCAACGCAAGAAAAGGTAATTAAATTCAGGTCAATTCCAAGCAAGGGAATTCCATGAAATTTCTTTCAAGGAAATTTCAGGCAAAGCTATTGTCGGCAATTCCTGGAAAGGCATTTCCAGAAAAGGCAAGTACAGACAATTCTAGGCAAGAAGAATTCAGGTAAGGCAATTCCAGGTAATTCCAGCAAATGCAATAACAGGCAAGGCAATTCCAGGCAATTTCAAGCAAGATAATTCCAAGCAAGGCAATTACCGTCAATTTTTAGAGAGGCAAATCATGGCATGGGCATTGCAGGCGATAACAGGCAAGTCCATTGCAGAAAATTTCAGGCACGACAATTCCAAGCAAGGCTATTCCAGGAAATTCCAGGCATGGCAATTCCATGAAAGGCAATTCTAAGTAATTTCAGACTAGGCAATTCCTGCCTATTCCAAGCAAGGCATTTCCAAGCCAGGCAATTCCAGGCAATTCAAGGAAAGGCAATTCCTGGCAAGAAAATTACAGGGAAGGCCATTTCAGGCAATTCCAGGCAAGGCAATTCCAGGCAAGGCAATTATTGTAGGCAAGACAAGGCATGGCAATTATTCATGGAAGGTAAGGCAAGGCAATGCAATTCTAGGCAAAGCAAAACAAAACAAGGAAAGGCACAGCAATTCCAGGCACGGCAAGGCAAGGCAAGACAATTCCAAGCAAGGCAATTCCAGGTAATTCCAGGAAACGCAATTCCAAAAAAAAAATTCCAGACAATTTCAGGCAGGTCAATTTTAGGCAACGCAATTCCAGTCAATTCCAGGCAAGGCAATTCCAGGCAAAGCAATTCGAGGCAAGTCCAGGCAAGGCAATTTTAGGCAAGGCAATCCCCGGCAATTACAGTCAAGGCAAATACAGGCAAGTAAATTTCAGGCAATTTGAAACAAGGCAATTCCAGGCAAGGAAATTCCAGGCAAGATGAAGCAAGGCAATTTTAGGCAAGGCAATTCCAGGCAATGTCAGACAAGACAATTTTAGGCAAGGAAATTCTTGGCAAAGGAACTCCAGGAAAGGCAATTCCAGGCAAGAGAATGCCACGCAAGCCAAATTCAGGCAATTCCAACGAAGGCAATCCAGGCAAAGTAATTCCAGGAATTTCATGGCAAGTAAATTACAGGGCAATGCAAGGCATTGCAACCCAGGAACAGCAAGGCAAGGCATTTCCAGGCAAGGCAATTCCAGGTAAGGCAAGGCAATTCCAAACAATGCAACTTCAGCACGGCAAGGCAAGGCAAGAATATTCCAGGCTAGACAATTACAGGCCATGTAATTCCAGGCAGGACAATTTCAGGCAAGGCAATGCAAGGCAAATCCAGGCAAGGCAATGCAAGGCAAAGCAATTTCAGGCCCGGCAAGGCAAAGGATTTTCAGGCAACACAAGGTAAGGCAAGACAATTCCAGGCAAAGCAAGGCAATGGATTTTCAGCAAGTCAAGGTAAGGCAAGGCAATTCCAGGCAAGGAAAGACAAGGCAATTCAAGGAAATTCCAGGTGAGGCAAGGCAAGTGAATTACAGGCAAAACAAAGCAAGGCAATTCCGGGCAAGAAAAGGAAAGGCAATACCAGGCAAGGAAATGAAATTTCAGGCAAAGCAAGGCAGAGCAATTTTAGGCAAGACAAGGGAAGGCAATTCCAGGCAAGGCAAGAAAAGCTATTCCAGGCAAGGCAAGGTAAAGCAATTACAGGCAAGAAAAGGCAAGGCAAGGCAATTTCAGGTAAGGCAATTTCAGGAAAAGCAAGGAAAGGCAATTCCAGGCAAGGCAACTCCAGGCAATGGAATTTCAGGCAAGGCAAAAGCTGTCAATTCCAAGCCATCTAAGGCAAGGCATTTTCAGGCAAGACATTGCAAGGCAAGGCAAGGCAATTTCAGGCAAGGCAATTCCAGTCAAGGCAAGGCAAAGCAAATTCAGTCAACACAATTTCCGGCAAGGCATTTCCAGGTAAAATAAACAAGGCAATGCAAATCCAGGTCAGGCAATTAAATTAAAGGCAATTTCTGACAAGGCCATTATTTCAAGTAAGGCAAG
>JAPYYA010000122.1:0-21475 GCA_028533165.1 Leontopithecus rosalia | reverse complement strand
ATTTTAATTTTTTAAAAACAAAAGGAATACGTATTTTTTTTTTTTTTGAGACGGAGTTTTGCTCTTGTTACCCAGGCTGGAGTGCAATGGCACGATCTCGGCTCACCGCAACCTCTGCCTCCTGGGTTCAGGCAATTCTCCCGCCTCAGCCTCCCGAGTAGCTGGGACTACAGGCACGTGCCACCATGCCCATCTAATTTTTTTGTATTTTTAGTAGGGACGGGGTTTCACCATGTTGACCAGGATTGTCTCCATCTCTTGACCTCGTGATCCACCCACCTCGGCCTCCCAAAGTGCCGGGATTACAGACTTGAGCCACCACGCCCGGCCTAGGAATAGGTATTTTCTAACAAAGGGTGACTGCACATAATTCAAGCTAACTGCAGAAAAGCTTAATATGAAGGAATCTATGACCAAACCACTTTTGCTGCAAAAACTTAGCACCCCAAAAAGGAGAATTTTTCTAACATGAAGCCATAGCCATGGTGGTGAGGGTGGAAGGAAAACATATGGCTATCTTATAATTGAAATACTTAGGAAATTGAAAGTTCAGAGAAAACATTCTTTGGAGCAAACTAAACAGAAGAGCCTGTCAACACTAGAGTGCTTGCTTCCTTCCATTCTGACATAGGAGACAGCGAGAAGCAGGCTGGGGCTGCTATCATCCCAGCACTTTGGGTGAATCACCTGAGGTCAGGAGTTCGAGACCACCCTCACCACCACGGTTGAACCCCATCTCTGCTAAAAAGACAAAAATTAGCTGGGTGTGGTGGCAGGCACCTCTAATCCCAGCTACTTGGGAGGGTGAGGCAGGAAAATTGCTTGTGGCATTCCAGCCTGGGCAACAGCACAATTCCATCTCAAAAAATCAGATCAAGTTAACACCTCCCTGCAGGGGCCAGCAGACATTTCATGTAGGAGAGTTCTGGCTGGCATTGGGCAGGTGCCCTTCTGGGATGAACCTACCAGAGGACGGAATAGGCAGCAATCTTTGCTGTTCTGCAGCCCTTGCTGGTGACTTCCAGGAAAGCAGGGTCTGGAGTGGACCCCCAGCAAACTCAAGCAGCAGAAGGGCCTGTTAGAAAAAAAAACTAACAGAAAGAGTGGTTTTTTTTTTTTTTTGGAGATGGGAGTTTCGCTCTTATTACCCAGGCTGGAGTGCAATGGCGCCATCTCGGCTCACCACAACCTCCGCCTCCTGGGTTCAGGCAATTCTTCTGCCTCAGCCTCCCGAGTAGCTGGGACTACTTTTTGTATTTTTAGTAGAGACGGGGTTTCACCATGTTGACCAGGATGGTCTCGATCTCTTGACCTCATGATCCACCCGCCTCGGCCTCCCAAAGTGCTGGGATTACAGGCGTGAGCCACTGCACCTGGCCCAAATAACAATTAGCTTTAAACCAGAGGCCTTACTTCTGTGAGCTATGCTCCCCACAACGACCTGGGGATCCAATACAGGGTCTTTCTGCTGACTGTCTTCCCACTCAGGTGAGTAGCCATCCCAGAAGGACCACCTACACCCTTGTGACACATACCAGTAAAGGAGCACAACTGAAGGATGGCTGAGGGGCCTTGTGAAATCAGAGTAAATGCATAGAGTGGTCTCATTTCTGGTTCCTGACCAAGAGTTCTGAAGCCCTTGGGATGGCCTGGATGACGGGAGCAGGATTTGTCCTCATGAGGTACCTCTATGGTCTCCTGGATGGGTTGATCAGCAAGACCAGGCCAGGTTTAGGTGCATAAACCAGTCACTGCCATCCATCCAGGCAGGGGAGAGGCGCTGTAGACTGAGTTAATATCAATCCTGACTATGTGGGACCAGAGCTTCCAAATGCGGAACCCATGCAGGAGCCTGGGGCATGGCACGCCTGTGAATCTCCCCACGGTCCTTGTGTGGAGCAGCTCACTGCAAAGATGCCTCTGGTTTTAAGTTCACTGTTACTTGTTTCAGCCACTGCTACTTTCATCTAGGACATTTCTATATATTATACCTGATCTTGGCTTGTATTTAGTCTTTGTGTTCTTTGTTTTATATCAACAATGTGTGGAACTGTTACATCAGAGAATGACTACTGATTCACATGTTAGTGGATCTCCACCCCGGGCTGTCCATCTGTGTCCTGTGAAACATCCTTCATCAAGAACCTAAGGAGGTGTTTCACTGAGCTTTGTTGGCTGCCCTAGCAAAGTAATCAAACCCAACAAAAAGGTTGAGGGAACCCAACTCACAGCTGGTTGGTCAGAGGAACATGTGACAATCTACCACTTGCATCTGGCATCCCAGGCCTTGCCAGCCTGGGAATTCAACCCTTCACCTGTGAGATCTAATTCCAGGTAGGCAGTGTCAGAACTGAATTAAACTACAGGACATTCAGTTTACGTCTAAGATTGGGATGTGGTTGGGGAAAATACATCCATCTTGGTGATCAGAAGGGAGGCATTCTGAGCTCAGCGGCATGTGAGTAGAAAAAGCACTTTTTTCACCTTTTTGAATCTGTCTTGAGAACTTACCTGGCATAATCTCTATATTATTCTGTCCTTCATCTCCTCCCCAAAGGAAAAGAAAGAGTGTGTGTGGCTCATGGCTCAGGCCCATGCCGACCATTTTCATCGGCAAGACCCTATTCAACCAATAGGGGCCGCCGCCATCCCCGGAAGAACCAGCCTGAGAATACCAGCCCACAGATCCAAGGCTAATATCCAGTCACCAAATGATCACTCGCCTTATTGCAGCCCTTAAAAGGGCCACCTAAGGCTGTACCTTTTGAAAAACTCAAATTTCCCAAAAGGCAGATGAAGCTTCACTGCTACAGCAAGGGGCCTCCTTCCAAGGGAACTGGACAATGATCAAAACTCATCTTTTCTGAAGAACAAGGAAATTCTAACATCTCTTCACCCACCCTTCTGTGTCAGTGCCCCTGTACCTTCTCCTTTGCCCTTACTTCTCTTCCCCCCACCTGCTTACCACACTCAAGGACATAACCTCAAACACTCACGTATGCTCTGCACTTCCCTTCTTATCCCCACACATCAGCTAAGAGGATCACTCCCAGGAAAAGACTGGTAAGCAGACTTCACCCGCGTGATTTCTTCCTAACCTCATAGATCCCTTCTCTGCGTGGGTGGAAGCGTTCCCCACTTCCAGAAAAGGCTGCAGAAATCTTCCCTAGCTGTGCTCTCCTGCGCTCCATTCAATCAGACGACGGCCCTCTTGTCTCCCAAATGGCCCAACAAGTCCCTCGGCATCCAGTGGCACCTCCATCGCCCACACCGACCCCAGTCATGGGGAAAAGTTGAAAGGGCAAATGGGATCCTTAAAACTCGGTTAACCAAACTCACTCTTGAAGTCCAGCAACCCCGGCCCTCCCTTCTGCCCAGACTCCTCGCCTGCATCAGAGCCAGCCCAAAAGCATCTTCCTTCAGTCGAGTTAATGAAGGCCCTTTCCCCTTACAAAACAGGCCCCTTCCTCGCAGCTAGGAGTACCTGCCAACACTCTCCCACATCCGACGCCGCCTCCGTGAACACGGAGGCCCAGTTAGCCAGGCCCTCCTCCCAGGAGAATGTTTTCCTAGACCGTCATCCCACAAGCCTTACCCAAAAATGGGAAGGCCCCGTTCAGTCCTCACAACCCCCACTGCAGCCAAACTCTTAGGACACACTTGTTGCTATCATCTTTGCAGGTTAAAAAGGGACCCCGAGGCCCCCACTGGCCTGTCAACTCCCTCCTCGTCAACCACCCATCAATACTCAGCATCATGTCAGGCCAACCCAACCCCACCTCACACCCGTTCCAGAGCAACCGCCACCAGATGATTAAGCGAAACTCCCCTCTTTGTTCCTGCTCCAAGAGCCTGGCCAACAACTGTCGGCTGTGCCCCCAGTCCCGGACGCTGCCTGCACTGCCGACCCGGTCCCACCCGAGACTGGCTACGCACCGAAGCAAGCTATCGCCCCTGATTTCAACTAGGCGGACCTTCCCAGTATGACTTACAACTGATACGCTTTGATTCCTTCATGGAGCGTATCAAACCCCGAACCTTCACAGACAGGCAGCTCTTTCTCCCCACATTAATCACACCCAGCCCCTAACACACCCCATCACCACACAGCCCTGCTCTCTCAGATGCCACTTCCCAGCCAGCCATTATTAGGCCAGCTGCTCCCCCAGCAGTGTGACTTCACCCCACACAACTCCAACCCTCCACAATCACATGATCCAAAATATACTCAACGCCGCGCTCTGCTTCTCAAGCCCTTCCAAACTCAACACTACTCCTTAATGAGAAGTCAGGTTTCTGTAACGGCAGACACACTCCCTGCTTAATCTGCACCCCTGGCCTCCCGTGACGCCAAGCCACCCGAGACCAGGAGTACGGCTTCCAAAGGACAAAAACTTTATACCGCATTAACATGCACAGTCAGATCTGCCTGCCAAGCCAAGGCGGCGTCTTCCTATGCGGCGCCTCCCTTTGTATCTGCCTTCTTACCAACTGGACTGGCGCCCGCACCTTAGTCTTCCCTCCCTAAAATCAGTATCGCCCCAGGAAACCAATCCTTGCCTATCCCGGTTGACACCCCACCTGACACCAGAGCAATGCTGTTTATACCCTTGCTTCCAGAAATAGGAATAGCCCCAGTGTCGGAATAAGAACAGCCGGACTATCCCCACCTCCCTTTCAACTACACTCTTTCCAGAAACCTCAGACAGTATGGAAGACACAGCCAAATCCATTCCAACGCTCCAAACACACACACATTCACCAAGTGTGTGTGTGTCTTGCAAGGTGTCTTGCAAAATGACAGACGCCTCGATCTCCTTAACCACCAAAAAAGGAGGGCTCTGCATTTTTTTTTTTTTTTTTTTTTTTTTTGGTATTTTTAGTAGAGACGGAGTTTTGCCATGCTGCTCAGGATGGTCTTGATCTCCTGACCTCGTGATTTGCCCACCTTGGCCTCCCAAAGTGCTGGGATTACAGGTGTGAACCACTGCACCCGGCCAGCCTCTGCATTTTTTTTTTTTTAGATGAACAGTGCTGTTTTTATCTCAACCAATCTGGAATAGTACAAAATGTGCTCAAAAGACTCAAAGCCTGAGCCCAAAAACTAAAAGAAAATGATACTTCTGTCTGGCCGAGCTGGTCTCTGGCCCCCTGGCTACTTCCTCCCCTGGGCCTGCTACAAACCTCCTCCTCCTCCTATTACACCTGCTCACCCAGTGTCCACGGAATCGAACACAAGCTTTCACCCGCAGTACGGTATGAGACGTAATAATGTTCCATGGCTACCAGCTTGAAAGCCAGCATCATCCAACGTCCCGGCTGAGTACGAAGCGGCTAGGAAAAAACAACGCCCCTTTATACCTTTCTTTCACGTATATAACGAAAGACTGGAAACGTTAGGGTCACATGACAGGCGCATAGATCTACCCCACATTCACCCCTATTAAGCCAAGCTTATAGCAGAAACAGCCTCAGGCCTTGTAAACAGGGCACCTAGGTTTCAGGATGTGGTCGCGCCTGGCTCTCGAACCCAGGATGTTGACCCCAATGGACAAGACGTCAGCCCTAACAGCCTACTACGGTTTTACTAGAACAGCATCTGGCCACAAGCAAACTCCCATATAACCCGCGCAGTCTGTAAGCCAGGCTGCTGCCTTCCCTGCCTGTGGCGAGGCAGCCTGGCAGGTTGAATAAACTTGCGAAACTTGACCGTGGGTCTGTCTCTCCTTTCCTTCGTGACCTTATACCAAACTCAAGTGATCCGCCCACCTCAGCCTCTCAAAGTGCTGGGATTACGGGCGTGAGGTACAGCGCTTGGCCTTTATTCCTTTTTTTTTTTTTTTGAGATGCAGTTTGCTCTTGTTGTCCAGGCTGGAGTGCAATGGCACAATCGTGGCTCACTGTAACTCCCCCTCCCGGGTTCAAGCGATAGACCTGCCTCAGCCTCCCTAGTAGCTGGGACTACAGGCATGTGTCACCACGCCCAGGGAATTTTCGTACTTTTAGTAGAAATGGGGTTTCCCCATGTTGGTCATACTGGTCTCGAACTCTTGACCTCAGGTGATCCACCCGCCTCAGCCTCCCAAAGTGCTGGGATTACAGGCATAAGCCACCGCACCTGGCCTCTTTTTTTCTCCTATTTCAAATAGACAAGCAGACTATCTGAATAAGAGAGAGGGCTCCATCCAGTATCCTGGGCCCCAGATGCAAAGAAGCAGCAGCCCATGTTTTCCATCTCCTGAATAGGCAGTGCAAGTACAGGAAATGGGATGGAACCTGAATAGGTCAACGGGCAGGTGTACAGAGGCCTCAGCTCTGAGCTACAGGGACAGAATGAGCATCACATGGAATCAAGTAGAGAAGGAGAGACCACGGGGGGAAGAGACCCTCTGACAGCCCTCCCTGTGCCACAGGGGCAAGAGACCACAGAGGCCGCAGAAGCCGGATGACAGGGTGTTGCCCACCAGGATAAAGACTCTGCCTTTGTCTCTGAGCTGCAGCACCGCTAGAACGCCCAAAGATCAAACTCCTGCACAGCTGAAGAGCAGAGAGGGGCGGGCGCAGTGTTTCACACCTGTAATCCCAGCACTGTGGGAGGCCGATGGGGGTGGATCACCTGAGGTCAGGAGTTCAAGACCAGCCTGGCCAACACAGCAAAACCCCATCTCTACTAAAAATACAGAAATTAGCCAGGTGTGGTGGTGTTGCATGCCTGTCATCCCAGCTACTTGGGAGGCTGAGGCAGGAGAATAACTCCAGCCTGGGCAACAGAGCGAGACTCTGTCTCAAAAATAAAGAGCAGAGGGATAAATGGGGCAAAGAAACACGTCCACTCAGAGATCTCAGGATTTAAACTTCTGCCACAGAATTCCTCCAATAGCAGAGAGTTTCCCAACACTGTTTGAAAGTGTAGTCTCTTCTTTGCCCATTTGAGCTCCCTCTGTAATCCCAGCACTTTGGGTGGCCACGGCAGGCAGATCACGAGGTCAAGAGATGGAGACCATCCTGGCCATACTGGTGAAACTGTCTCCGCTAAAAATACAAAAATTGGCTGGGCACGGTGGCTCATGCCTGTAGTCCCAGCTACTTGGGAGGGTGAGGCAAGAGAATCGCTTGAACCGGGAGGTGGAGGTTCCAGTGAGCCGAGGTCATGCCACTCCACTCCACTCGGGGTCACAGAGCAAGACTCTATCTCAAAAAAAAAAAAATTCCCATCCATCTGGATGCTTTTGCTATTTTCTCCACAGTCCAGGGCTCTTTCCCCGGCTCCAACGTGGAGATAACAGGTCAGAAATAGGCTCCTGTGTATGAAAAGAACGGAGCATGACGTGCTGGAGCTTTTCTAGAGTCCCAGCCTACACTTAGGTAGGAAAAAGACATTACAGATGGATCGAGGACAGTATTTCACAAATTCCTCCCTGACCGCCTCCTTCAGAATGCTTAGGGAGCACTGTAGTATGTGGACATCAAGCTCTCTTTTAAGAACTACAGAATCGAAAACACATGAGTTGTAACGGGGAACTGGGCATCTTTAGAGGCTCCCAGAAGGTTCTGTTTCTGTTTTTTTCAGACTAACTCTGGGCTGGGGTGCAGTGGCGTGTTCTCAGCTCAGTGCAGGCTTTGCCTCCGCAGTTGAAGCGATTCTCCTTCCTGAGCCTTTCTAGTAGCTGAAATTATAGGCATGCGCCACCATGCCCAGCTAATTTTTGTATTTTTCATAGAAACAGGGTTTTCCCTTGTTGGCCAGGCTGATCAGAAACCGCTGACCTGAGGTGACTGACACGCCTCAGTCTCCCACAGTGCTGGGATTACGGGTGTGAGCCACCACGCCTGGCCTGCCATAAGGTTTAGTTCTAGAACCCCCACTGAGATATCCTAAAGAATGCAGAACATCTAAACAAATGGGACAAAGTCCAGATGCTACATTATGAAGCTTCTCACTTCAAAATCAATTCGGCTTCCCTGTCAAGCAAGGATGTGCCTCCCAGGATGGTGATCAGCTGGAAGTAGAAGTCCGTGAGAGTGTGCCTCGTGTGAGGATGGGAGGCAGAGTCAAAACCCTCACCGCTGGCGTGCATGTCAAGAACTTTACAAAGGCTTCTCACTGGGCGCGGCAGCTCAGGCCTTTGATCCCAGGACTTTGGGAGGCCAAGGTAGGCGGATCACGAGGTCAGGAGTTTGAGACCAGGCTGGCCAAGATGGTGAAACCTTGTCTCTACTAAAAATATAACAATTAGTTGGGCACGCTGATGGATGCCTGAAATCTCAGCTATTCAGAAGGCTGAAGAAGGAGAATCGCTTGAACCTGGGAGGCGAAGGTTGCAGTGAGCCAAGATCATGCCATTGCACTCTAGCTTGGGCAACAGAGCAATACTCCACCTCAAAACAAAAAGCCTTCTCAGGAGACTGTGGAGTGAACTTGTCCCCTCAGAAGTTTCACACCTTGTGTCAGATAGGTGGTTTTTCTTTGGGGTCGGATGGCGCCTCGTGTTTAGGGCAGTGGCATCCAGATCAGTTTCCATATTGATTTATGGCTAAGTGTAGCCCAGACATGCCCTAAGTGGTTGAAACCTTGCCCCGCTGCCTACTGCAAAGCCTTAGTGGCACGGACAGGGACAAAGGAGGCCAAGGAACCAACAGACCCCAAGCCCGCAAGAGAAGAGAAGAATAGGCAAGAGGTACCAGAGAAGCCGATTTTACAAGCTCCCCTGAGGAAAGAGAAGTTCCATCCCCTTACGCTCCAATACACCCATCCCCAGAACACCTGAGGCAAGGTGAAGAGCGCGGAGCAGGCCCTCATGCTGTGCAGACCTAGGGACAGGGGCTCACTCAGAAGGGGGAGGGAGCTCAGCGTCTCCCCCTCATAAGGAAATGACAGAAATAAAAAGAGTCACGTGGCCAGTTGTCTCCGATCTGACCATACCTGGACTCTCCAAGCGCTGCTCCGTGAAACATGGGCAGGACCAGGTTCGTGGTGGGCAAAGAGTCTTTATCCATTAGCCCTCTTCCACTGCCGACCTTCTGAGCTGGAAACACACTCCCTCCTTCGTGGAGAAGCCCAGGTACTCACTGATCTAACACAGTCCATCTTTGCTACTCATAACCCTAATTGGCCACACTGCCAGGAACTGCTGTTAACATTGTTTAATATCGAAGAGCACAGGAGAAGAAACCAAGCAGCTCTCCAGTGGTTAGAAAATACTGCACCAGCAGGCCCTGGTGCCCTGCAGTGTGCAGTGCAACCTTTCCCTCAGTAGTCCCTAAGCGCACGAAGGCAGGCAGGAAGAAGGCAGTAAGCGCAGTCTCAGAGGTCTGCCAAAACCCCGATGAAAGCCCAGGCGAATTATCTGAGGCTCTGGGCAGCATACCGGCCTTATACCCCATTTGACCCAGAAGCCCCTGCCGACCAGTGTATGATGAATGCAGCTTTTGTCAGCCAGGCACAAGGAGACATCAGGCCGAAGCTACAGAAGCTAGAAGGATTTGAGGGCAAGGATGCTGCTGAACTCACACAGGTGGCTACAAAGGTGTTTTACAATTGACAGGAAGAGGCTGAAAGAAAAGGCAGACTCGTTAGCGGCTGCCTTACTGGAGAGGTGAGCTGGCGTAACGAGAGGATGTGGGGAAGGGTAGGGACGAGGGCATGGGAGAGCTGCAGTCAGACAGAAGTCTGAAACAGCCCGGATTAGAGAGATCAGTGTGTGCTGTGCAAGCAGAAAGGACACTGGAAAATGAGTGCCCTGATGAAGATCAGCCACTGCTGTTACCACCTGCAGTACCTAGACAAGCAAGTAGTCAGGATCCAGGCTTTATTGGCTTGGCTGGGGTAGACAGCTGTAAGAACTGAAACAGACCAGGTCCACTTCTCCGGCCCTGGGAACCTGTGGTCATGGTAAAGGTAGGGAGCCAGCAAATAAATTTTACAGTAGATACAGGTGCTGAGCATTCAGTGGGGCCACTGTCTAAAACTTTTACCACCATTATTGGGGCAACAGGAGTGTCAGAAAAAAAGACCCTTCTGATGTGTTATTGGAGGGCAGGTGGTCCAGCACGTGCCCCGTTCCTTTGTTAGAAAGGGATTTGCTTCAAAAGTGACAAGCACAGATTTCCTTTAAACCAGACGGGAACATGATGCTAGATTTTTTTTTTTTTTTTTGACACAGAGTCTCACTGTTGTTACCCAGACTGGAGTGCAATGGTGCCATCTCAGCTCACCGCAACCTCCGCCTCCTGGGTTCAGGCAATTCTCCTGCCTCAGCCTCCCGAGTAGCTGGGACTACAGGCACAAGCCACCATGCCCAGCTAATTTTTGTATTTTTAGTAGAGACGGGGTTTCACCATGTTGACCAGGATGGTCTCGATCTCTTGACCTCGTGATCCACCCGCCTCGGCCTCCCAAAGTGCTGGGATTACAGGCTTGAGCCACCGCACCCGGCCGGTTCTAGACTTTAACCAACCAAGAGCTATGGTGTTAGCCCTCCCAGCAGCACAAGCGAAGAGCACTGGCTGTTTGCCAAGGATATGGAAGGACCCATAAAGCAGTCCTGGAGGCTGGTGGAGGGAGTCCCACTGCCAGGGCTAATGAGTGAATTTCCAGAAGTACAGGCTGAAGATCCTCCACCTGGGTCAGCCATAAACCATGCTCCGGTGGTAGCAGAACTAAAAACAGGAGTCACCCCAGTCCTTCTGCGCCAGTATCTTATAACCCAAGGGGTTATCCTAGGCAGAGAAAAGCATCTGGAACGGCTCAGAAAACACAGCATTCTGCTGCCGTGTCAGTCACCTGGGAATACTCTGCTCTTACCGGTGCCACTACCCAATGATGGGATGTCTGCCTCCCATGATTATAGGTCAGCACAGGACTTAAGGAACTGCAAACCAGCCTACAGTAACTATTCACCCAGAAGTTCCAAACCATATGCTCCACTCCCACTGATCCCCTCCAATGGAGCGTGGTTCACTGTTTCACACTTAAAAGATGCCTTCTGGCCAGGTGCGGTGGCTCACGCCTATAATCCCAGCACTTTGGGAGGTTGAGGCGGGTGGATCACGAGGTCAAGAGATCGAGACCATCCTGGTCAACAAGGTGAAACCCCATCTCTACAAAAAATACAAAAATTAGCTGGGCATGGTGGTGCACACCTGTAGTCCCAGCTACTCGGGAGGCTGAGGCAGGAGAATTGCTTGAACCCAGGAGGCGGAGGTTGCGGTGAGCCGAGACCACGCCATTGCACTCCAGCCTGGGTAACAAGAGCGAAACTCCGTCTCAAAAAAAAAAAAAAAGATGCCTTCTTTTGCCTTTGCCTCGCACCAGTCAGTCAAGCCCTATTTCCTTTTCAATGGGGCAGTTTCCAACTTACTTGGACCAGGCTTCCCCAAGGGTTCAAGAACTCCCCCACGATCTTCAGTGAGGCCCTAGCATCGGACACCCCACCAGATAAAGGCTGTGTACTGCAGTGCGGAGATCGTTTTCTTTTAGCAGCCCCCACTTCAGAAGACTGTCCCGATGGAACCCAAGACCTCTCTTGCCTTCTAGGGAAGGCAGGGTAGAAAGTATCCAGAAAGAAAGCCCAGATTTGTTGTGGGAGCGACACATACTTGGAGTCCGTCAGAAACCAAGGGTAACATGTGCTACATGGCGCAGCAAGGAAGCTGTCTGTGGGATTCCAGCCCCACCCTCCCCACCAGGAAAAGAGATCCTGGGGCCAGCAGGGTTTTGCCGTATTTGGATTCCAAACTGCTCACTAATGGCAAAACTGTGATATAAAGCCACCAAAGCGAGGGAAAAGGAACCCTTCATCTGAGGACCTGAGCAAGGAAAAGCATTTAATGCAATCAAAACAGCTCTAGTTAGGGCCTCGCCCTAGGACTGCGGACATAACTAAGCCCTTCTTCCTGTACGTTCCTGAGCAAAACGGAATGGCTATCGGCGTCTTAACTGTGATACTAGGATCATGGCACCGCCCAGCGGCCTACCTACCTAGGCAGCTGGACTCAGTCTCGGCGATGGCCTCCCTGATTTAAGGCTCTTGCCGCTCCAGCCATGCTCATACAGGAAGCTGGGAAACTGACCTTAGGACAGCAGTTAACCGTACGGGCGCCACACTCTGTCCTAACGCTAATGGATCAAAGAGGGCATCACTGGCTGTCAAATCCTAGAATGACCCAGTACCAGGGACTCTTCCGTGAAAATCCCTGAAAACTTTAAAAATTGTAAACACTCTTGTTTTTTTTTTTGTTTTTGAGATGGAGGCTCGCTCTTGTTACCCAGGCTGGAGTGCAATGGCGCGATCTCGGCTCACCGCAACCTCTGCCTCCTGGGTTCAAGCAATTCTCCTGCCTCAGCCTCCCGAGTAGCTGGGATTACAGGCACGCGCCACCATGCCCAGCTAATTTTTTGCATTTTTAGGAGAGACGGGGTTTCACCATGTTGACCAGGATGGTCTCGATCTCTTGACCTTGTGATCCACTCGGCCTCCCAAAGTGCTGGGATTAAAGGTGTGAGCCACCGCGGCCGGCCATCTATAAACACTCCTAACCCTGCTACCTTGCTCCCTCTAGAGCCAGGAGCTCCCCTTCGTGGCTGTATAGAAAAAGAAGACGACGTCTTCTCCAGAAGGGAAGATAACAGATTGCCTCCTCCAGAATCCAGACGTTGAATACTTTCCAGAGAGCAGCAGCTTTGGGACAGGAGGGCCCGGGGGGCTGGATATGCAGTTTAACTGTAGATTCAACAGTAGAGGCCCAAAGCCAGCCAACAGGAGCACCAGCCCAGAGAGCAGAATCAACAGCCTCGAAAGAGCACGCTGCTCGGCGTAGAAGAGCCAACGTACGCACTCAACGCGGGCTTCTGCTACACTGCACTTACATGGGCGCGTATGCCAAGAAGAGGACTCGTAACTGCCCGAGGAACGAGTGAAATACCCGGAAGAGATCTCACAACTTTTAAATGCAGTATGGGAACCAAAAGAAATAGCTGTTGCACACTGCTGAGGCCATCAGAAAGATGAAATCCTAGAGGCCAAAGGAAAGAGGAAAGCAGATGCAGAAGCGAGGCGTGCAGCAAGGCATCCCCACCTTCTACCACGGCACCTGAAAGGCAGCCGGTGCCATGCCTCTCCTCCTGATCCCTTGCCTCTCCTCCCGATCCCTTGCCTCTAGAGGAGCCAAATTCCTTTCCAAATGAGAAGCATGGGTTTGCTCAAGAAAGTAGAGCCTATGCTACAGAAGGGCGGTGGCAATTCTCAGACAGAAGGTTAGCTCTTCCTGAAGCGATACCCCAGGTTTGTAAAACAATTCCACCACGAAACTCAGATGGGAAAGACAGCACTAGAAATGCTGCTGGGGCGCCACGGCTCACAGTCATCTCCCAAGGCGTTCGTGAATAATGCTTAGTCTGTGCTCAGAACCACCCCCCGCCAAGGCCAATCAGGCCCCGGGAATTCAAGGAGTAGGGGCAGCGCCTTTTGAAAAGTTGCCTGTAGATTCTAGATTATGAAAAGATATTAGTGGCCGGGCGCGGTGGCTCACGCCTGTAATCCCAGCACTTTGGGAGGCCGAGGCAGGTGGATCACGAGGTCAAGAGATCGAGACCATCCTGGTCAACATGGTGAAACCCCGTCTCTACTAAAAATACAAAAAATTAGCTGGGCATGGTGGTGCGCGCCTATAGTCCCAGCTACTCAGGAGGCTGAGGCAGGAGAATTGCCTGAACCCAGGAGGTGGAGGTTGCGGTGAGCCGAGATCGCACCATTGCACTCCAGCCTGGGTAACAAGAGCGAAACTCTGTCTCAAAAAAAAAAAAAAAAAAAAAGAAATGTTAATTTTTATTCTACTATTGTTAACCTCAGTATCTGTACAGACGGGCGGGCAACTGGTAGAAGAATGTACTCACTGCCTGCAAACTACTTGGACTGGGAGTACAGTAGTTAAAAACGTGAGTGTCAGGGACTCAGCTCGGGGCTTGCACTCACAATCAGCAATGTATTTAGTTTGTAACCCAGGCAATGAGCAATCTTACGTATGTTATGACCCCAAGTCCATGCCTCGGACCTCGTTTAAAATACAAATGGAGTCAAAAAAGGTCCTCTTCTAAACAGGACTGAGGTCTCCTCCTTCCATAAGGGGCATTCCCTTTGTATTTTGATGCCTGCCAAGCAACATACTCAGGCACCGCCTCCTCTACCTGGGAAAGGCCTCACAGCACGCTTTCTAAGTATGTGTGTGGGCCACGGCTTCCTCCACCTTGCCCCCCTGAACCCCGGAGAATAATTATAGGTACTGCACAACACTTGGTCCCCTGTGGGGTTCCCCAAATGGCAGTATCCGGAACCAGCTGCGCTTACTGAAATGCCAACGAAGCCAAACTGAGAAACGAAAACCTGCAATCCTATAAAGC
Organism: Leontopithecus rosalia; assembly: GCA_028533165.1. NCBI lineage: Eukaryota > Metazoa > Chordata > Mammalia > Primates > Cebidae > Leontopithecus > Leontopithecus rosalia. The sequence continues at coordinate 7,077 of JAPYYA010000122.1, read as the reverse complement.
TTCCTATCCTAAGGCCAGACTTACCCACACGGACTACAGGTCACCCATAACGGTGTTTACAGGAACATCCCCCACTCCTGTTTGTGTATTATCAAAAAGGGAACTCAGGCCCATCCCCATCACCCTCAGCTCCAAATTTTCAAGTCATTTTATGAAAATTAGAAAAGAACTAGTCAGGAGGTTTTTGAATGCCCTCCAGTAGCCAGTAATCGATTTGCTCAACTGGCTGAAAGTACAGCTCATCATCCAGCTGTTCCTTCCTGCTATGCCTGCGGAGGCTCCATCCTGGGCGATCAATGGCCGTGGGAAGCAAAAATGTTAATGCCTCAAGAAAACTTTACCTTGACCTCACCCCTCCCAAGCCTACACTCAAGCACTCAAGTATTTGGCTCCTAAAAGCGTCCATCATCGGAAGGTACTGACTGACCTCTGGGGAAACACTTCCGTTAATGCAGTGAAAGAACTGGCTTGTCTAGGGCTGCAATACTACAACCAAGGAGTAGGGAGAACTTGTGGTGGGGCGGAATGAACAAGGTGAAGTGACCTCTAGATTGCCACGCTACACCCATTATCCCACATCCCAGCTTTAAACCACGGCCGGTATCAACTCCAGGCACCCAATACTTGGCAGGAGCCCGCTGGCCTTTCATGTATTTGCGGGCAGCAAGCTACTGGCAGTTACCAGCCAGCTGGACAGGGGCCTGTGCACTAGGGACAGTGAGATCATCCTCCTTCTTCCTCCCCTTGCAGCTGGGAGAAACTCTAGGATACCCTGTTCATGATGAGGTGGGAAACAGAAGTAAGAGAAGCGTAGATATCAGAGGAGGTATAAAAATAGGAGACGGGAAAGACATTGATTGACCCGCGAAAGAATTATTCAGTATTACAGGCGAGCTACCTGGGCGCAAGATGGGTCACGGGGATACCATACTCCTGTCCATATGCTCAATTACATTATAAGGTTACATACTTGAAATCGTTACCAATTAAACGGCACAAGCTTTAGACCTATTGGCTGTACAATCTATAAAAATGAGGAACGCCATTTACCAGAACAGACTAGCTTTAGATTATTACTTAGCCCAAAAAGGAGAGATATGTGGAAAATTTAACCTATCAAACTGCTGCCAAGAAACTGATGATAATGGATTGCTGAGGCTCTGGTAGGGGGTTTAAACCTCACCTGTGTAAACAAAGTTGCTGGGAAGTTGACACAGCCACTGGGCAGAGCCCACAGCAGCTCAGCAAGGCCTCTGCAGGCCAACAGTGACAAGACTCCCTTCTTGCTGGGCAGGGCATCTCTGAAAAAAGGCAGAAGCCCATCAGAGACTTATAATAAGACCCCACCTTCCTGGGACAGAACACCTGGGAAAAGGGGCAGTTGTGGGTTCTGTGTCAGCAGACTTAAATGTCCCTGCCTGGCAGCTTGGAAGGGAGCAACGGATCTCCCAGCACAGCACTTGAGCTCTGATAGGGGTCTGACTGCCTCCTGAAGTGGCTCCCTAAACCCGGTTTATCCTGACTGGGAGTCACTCATACAGGAGAGCTCTGGCTGACACCTGGCAGGTACCCTTCTGGGATGAAGCTACTAGAGAAAGAAATAGGCAGCAATCTTTGCGGCTGGTTCCCAGGCAAGCAGGGTCTAGAGTGGGCCTCCAACAAACTCCAGCAGACCTGCAGCAGAGGGGCCTGGTAGAAAGAAATCTTAAAAAAAAAAAAAAAAAAAAGAGGCCAGGTGCGGTGGCTCAAGCCTATAATCCCAGCACTTCAGGAGGCCAAGGCAGGTGGATCACGAGGTCAAGAGATCGAGACCATCCTGGTCAGCATGGTGAAACCCCGTCTCTACTAAAAATACAAAAATTAGCTGGGCCTGGTGGCACGCCTATAGTCCCAGCTACTCGGGAGGCTGAGGCAGGAGAATCGCTTGAACACAGGAGGCAGAAGTTGCGGTGAGCCAAAATTGCACCATTGCACTCCAGTCTGGGTAACAACAGCAAAACGCCGTCTCAAAAAACAAATGATGAACGGGATATCACCACCAATCCCACAGACCTACAAACTACCATCAAGGATTATTACAAACACCTCTATGCACATAAACCTTGAGAAGAGCAACCCCAAGGCACATAATCATCAGATTCACCAGGGTTGAAATGAAAGGAAAAAATGCTAAGGGCAGCTAGAGAGAAAGGTCAGGTTACCCACAAAGGAAAGCCCCTCAGACTCACAGTAGATCTCTCGGCAGAAACCCTACAAGCCAAAAATCTAGAGGAAATGGATAAATACCTGGACACTTACACCCACCCTAGACTAAACCAGGAAGAAGTTGAATCGCTGAATAGATCAATAACCAGGTCTGAAATTGAGGCAGGAATTAATAGCCTATCAACCAAAAACAGTCCAGGACCAGACGGGTTCACAGTTGGAATTCTACCAGATGTACAAAGAGAAGCTGCTACCATTTCTTCTGAAACTATTCCAAACAATACAAAAAGAGGGAATCCTCTCTAACTCATTTTATGAGACCAGCATCATTCTGATAGCAAAACCTGGCAGAAACACAACTAAATAAGATTTCCCACCAGTATCCATGATGAGCATTACCACGAAAATCCTCAATAAAATACTGGCAAACCAAATCTAACAGCACATCAAAAAGCTTATCCATCACGATCAAGTCGGCTTCATTCCTGGGACGCAAGGCTAGTTCAACATACGCACATCAATGAATGTAATCTATCACGTAAACAGAACTGAAGACAAAAACAACATGATCATCTCAATAGATGCAGAGAAGGCCTTTGACAAAACGCAACAGCCCTTTATACTAAAAACTCTCAATAAACACGGCATCAATGGAACATATCTCAAAATAATAAGAGCTATTTATGACAAACCCACAGTCAATATCATACTGAATGGGCAAAAACTGGAAGCATTCCTTTTGGAAACCAGCACAAGGCAAGGATGCCCCCTCTCACCACTCCTATTGAATATAGTATTGGAAGTTCTGGCCAGGGCAATCAGGCAAGAAAAAGAAATAAAGGTATTCAACTAGGAAAACAGTAAGTCAAATTTCTTCTACATGCAGACAACATGATTTTATATTTAGAAGACCCCATGGTCTCAGCCCAAAATCTTAAGCTGATAAGCAACTTCAGCAAAGTCTCAGGATACAAAATCAATGTGCAAAATCACAAGCATTCCCATATACCAATAACAGACAGAGAGTCAAATTATGAATGAACTCCCATTCCCAATTGCTACAAAGAGAATAAAATACCTAGGAATACAACTAACAAGGGATGTAAAGAAGCTTTTCAAGAAGAACTACAAACCACTGCTCAAGGAAATGAGATGACAAAGATAAAAAAAATCATTCCATGCTCATGTTTATGAAAAATCAATATTGTGAAAATGGCCATACTGCCCAAAGTAATTTACAGATTCAGTGCTATCCCCATCAAGCTGCCATTGACTTTCTTCACAGAATTGGAAGAAACCACCTTAAACTTCATATGGAACCAAAAAAGAGCCTGCATATCTAAGACAATCCTAAGCAAAAAAAAAAAAAAAAAAAAAAGCTGGAGGCATCACACTACCTGACTTCAAACTATACTACAAGGCTACAGGAATCAAAACAGCATGGTACTAGTACCAAAACAAAGATACAGACCAATGGAACAGAATAGAGGAATCAGAAATAACATCACACACCTACAACCATCCGATCTTTGACAAACGTGACAAAAACAAGCAACAGAGAAAGGATTTCCTATTTAATAAATGGGGTTGGGAAAACTGGTTAGCCATATGCAGAAAGCTTCCTTACACCTTATACAAAAATTAACTCCAGATGGATTAAAGATTTAAACATAAGATCTAACACCATAAAAACCCTAGAAGAAAACCTAGGCAATACCATTCAGGACATAGGCAAAGGCAAGGACTTCATGACTAAAACACCAAAAGCAGTGGCAACAAAAGCCAAAATAGACAAATGGCATCTAATTAAACTTAAGACCTTCTGCACAGCAAAAGAAATTATCATTAGAATGAACTGGCAACCAACAGAATGGAAAATTTTTTTGTAATCTACCCATTGGACAAGGGCTAATATCTGGAATCTACAAGGAACTTAAACAAATTTATAAGAAAAAAACAACCCCATCAAATAGTGGGCAAAGGATATGGACAGACACTTTTTTTTTTTGAGACGGAATTTCGCTGTTATTAGCCAGACTGGAGTGCAATGGCACGATCTCAGCTCACTGCAACCTCCGCCTTCTGGGTTCAAGCAATTCTCCTGCCTCAGCCTCCCGAGTAGCTGGGACTACAGGTGCGCACCACCATGCCCAGCTAATTTTTGCTTTAGTAGAGACGGGGTTTCACCTTGTTGACCACGATGGTCTCGATCTCCTGACGTTGTGATCCACCCGCCACCTCGGCCTCCCAAAGTGCTGGGATTATAGGTGTGAGCCACCGTGCCCAACAGACACTTCTCAAAAGAAAACATTTATGCAGCCAACAAACATATGAAAAAAAGCTCATCATCGTTTTTCATTAGAAAAATGCAAATCAAAACCACAATGAATACCATCTCACACCAGTTACAGTGGCAAACTTTAAAAAAATCAGGAGACGGGCCGGGCGTGGTGGCTCATGCCTGTAATCCCAGCACTTTGGGAGGCCGAGGCAGGTGGATCACAAGGTCAAGAGATTGAGACCATCCTGGTCAACATGGTGAAACCCCGTCTCTACTAAAAATACAAAAAAATTAGCTGGGCATGGTGGTGTGTGCCTGTAATCCCAGCTACTCAGGAGGCTGAGGCAGGAGAATTGCCTGAACCCAGGAGGTGGAGGTTGTGGTGAGCTGAGATCACGCCATTGCACTGCAGCCTGGGTAACAAGATCGAAACTCCGTCTCAAAAAAAAAAAAAAAAATCAGGAGACAACAGATGCTGGAGAGGATGTGGGGAAATAGGAACACTTATACACTGCTGGTGGGAGTGTAAATTAGTTCAACCATTGTGGAAGACAGTGTGGTGATTCCTCAAGTATCTAGAATTAGAAATACCATTTAACCCAGCCATCCCATTACTGGCCATATACCCCCAAAATTATCAATCATTCTATTATAAAGACACATGCACATGTACGTTTATTGCAGCACTGTTCACAATAGCAAAGACTTGGAACTAACCCAAATGCCCATCAGTGATAGACTAGATAAAGAAAATGTGGCACAGATGCACCATGGAATACTATGCAGCCATATAAAAGGATGAGTTTATGTCCTTTACAAGGACATGGATGAAGCCGGGAACCATCATTCACAGCAAACTGACGCAAACACCGCCATGTTCCCACTCGTAAGTGCATGTGCAACAATGAGGACACATGGACACAAGGAGGGGACCATCACACACCAGGGCCCGTCAGGAGGTGGGGGGCTAGGGAAGAGATGGTCGGGTGGGGTGGATATGGGAGGGAGAGCATCAGAAGAGTTACCTAATGTAGATGACAGGGTGATGGAGGCAGCAAACCACATGGCACGTCTATACCTGTGTAACAAACCTGCACATTCTGTACATGTACCCCAGAACTTAAAGTATAATTTTAAAAAATAAATAAAATTAAAAAATTAAAAAAGAAATTGATGATAACGGACAAGTAGTCATGGAAATTACAGCCAGGATGTGAAAACCAGCTCACGCTCCAGTTCAGACCTGGTAAGGGTGGTCACTAGATTCCCTCCTCAGAGAATGACTTTTACAGTCCAGAGGTTTTAAAACCTTGATAGGAGGAGGAGTAACGTTGATTACGAGGATCAGTGATACTTCCTGCCTCCTACCCCTCCTAACTGAAAGTATTCAGTCAATTATAAAAGCCACAGTAGCCAAGCAAACCACCAGTCAATTAATGGCATTTACTAAGTACCAGGCTGTACCCCAAAAAGAAACAGAACCACCTCAAAATGACATGTATGATAGTGGTGCTTTCTGTGGGCCTATGTAAAGTGTGATCATTTAGCTAACCCAACTGTTAGCGCATGTCTGCATGGGACAAACTCAAAAAGAGCAAGTATTATGTTAAGAGCCCCAAAAGCCTTAATAATACCATCTTTCCAAGCAGGCAACTTGACAGGGTAACCACTTAAACGTGGGTAACAGCTCTGTTCCTGGACCCACAGTGCTCCGTGGGTCTTCCCTCAAGAGCCTTCCAACCTTCAAACCATCATCCTGACTGACTGGCCTCCGGCAGATGGCTGATTAGCCAGAGACGGGTAAGAATCCTCAGAGGAGCGGCAACCTAAGACAGGCACAGTCGAGAAGGGGCCATCAGGACCTAAGGTAAGGTAGAGTTAATTTTGTGCCTTTCATGGCAGGAAAGGAGCTTCTGCTCTAAAAGGATCTAACACAATGCTACACGTTCACCATGAGCTAACACCCCAGCCTACTGTCAATCAATTCAAGATGCAAAGGCAATCTTAAAGACTTTCCTTAAACGATCTACAGGGAACGATCCAAGGTGGCCAATCGCTAACATCTCGGGATTGCAGCTCGCAGTGAAAGCTCATAGAACTAGAGGACGCCACACTTTCAGACAAATTCTGATCGCTCAGGAGCAGAAGATTCCCAGTGGAGGAGCCACGCGGGGCAGTGGTTTCGCCGGCACCTCCGCTCTCGGAGCTGACTAGGCGGGGCTGGCTCCCCTTCTGACCGGGGTTTGGAGGAGCCGCGCGGGTTCCCAGCGCTGACTCCTGAGGCCGGCGCAGAAGTTGTGCCGGGACCTCGGCGCAGAGTGAACGCAACTGGTTCCCCTTCTTTTTTTTTTTTTTTTTGAGACGGAGTTTCGCTCCTGTTACCCAGGCTGGTGTGCAATGGCCCGATCTCGGCTCACCGCAACCTCCGCCTCCTGGGTTCAGGCAATTCTCCTGCCTCAGCCTCCCGAGTAGCTGGGATTACAGGCACGCGCCACTGGGCCCAGCTAATTTTTTGTATCTTTAGTAGAGACGGGGTTTCACTATGTTGACCAGGATGGTCTCGATCTGTTGACCTCGTGATCCACCCGCCT
>JAPYYA010001218.1:0-11791 GCA_028533165.1 Leontopithecus rosalia | reverse complement strand
ATGTGTCTTATGTAATATCCAGTCAAATCCAGCAACACAGAAAAGAGCGGTAGGTCTGTTTGCGTTTGCTTTAAATTTTCATTTTTAATGATTTCTATGCCTTGTGCAATGTCTATGATCTTTCCTCTTTTCCTTTGTGCAGGCCAGCGAGGGAGGCAGCAGAGCCTACTTTAATAGCCAGTGACACTTCCACAGCCGTCACGTGGAGTGGGCAGAAAACACCCCATTTCCCGTATGACTCTTAGAACAGTGGTCCCGGCCGGGCGCGGTGGCTCACGCCTGTAATCCCAGCACTTTGGGAGGCCGAGGTGGGTGGATCACGAGGTCAAGGGATCAAGACCATCCTGGTCAACATGGTGAAACCCCGTCTCTATTAAAAATACAAAAAATTAGCTGGGCATGGTGGCGCATGCCTGTAATCCCAGCTACTCAGGAGGCTGAGGCAGGAGATTGCCTGAACCCAGGAGGCGGAGGTTGCGGTGAGCCGAGATCACACCATTGCACTCCAGCCGGGGTAACAAGAGCAAAACTCCATCTAAAAAAAAAAAAAAAAAAAAAAACCCAGTGGTCCCAGACTTTTTGGCACCAGGGACCGGTATGAGATTTTCATACAGTGGCATGATACAGCTTGTCACTCAAGTTAAACACATTCCTTCCTTTGTACCTGAAACAACATGTTACTTCACAAGAACCTTGAGGAGGGTTCTGCCTTAATATTCGTCCTGGGACATTGAGGTGGTATTATTATAATTAGCAAGGTTCAAAGTATTTCAGGTAATTAGAGAGTATAGTGTTTTAAAAAATAAGAAGCATGAATTTAGTAGAATTTAAAGAGAGGCAGAACTTCCTAATATCTTTCCAGTAACCTACTCGTCCAAATAAAAATACCTGCTAAACATCATTTGGGGAAATAACCTGAATAGTTAATTAGCATCTTGAATTGACAAAGTAGGTAGAATAATATTAATATTTATCCTTTGAAGTGCAACTAATGGAGCCTCGGTCTATTCATATTGGAGGTTCATATCAAAGTTTAATTTTCCGGGTTAGTTTAAATCAATATTTTAACTAATTCTAAAAAACCACCACACTTGAATATTTTTAGATATTCTTTTTAGTTAAGAAAAGCCATGGCCACTCATCAAAATAAAGTTCTAAAATTAAGTCAGATCGTTCGTTCTTTCTTTCTCTTTCTTTCTCTCTCTCTTTCTTTCCTTCCTTCCTTCTCTCTTTCTTTTCTTTCCTTCTTTCTTTCTTTTTTCTTTTTCTTCCTTTCTTTTTTGATACAGAGTCTCATTCTGTTGCCCAGGCTGGAGTGCAGTGCTGCGATCTTGGCCCACTGCAACCTCCACCTCCCGGGTTCAACTGATTCCCCTGCCTCAGCTTCCCGAGTAGCTGAGACTACAGGTGTGTGCCACCTCGCCCGGCCAATTTTTTTCTATTTTTAGTAGAGATGGGGTTTCACCAAGTTAGCTAGGATTGTCTCCATCTCTATCTCCTGCCCTCATGATCTGCCCACCTCGGCCTCCCTAAACGCTGGGATTACAGGCATGAGCCACCGGGCCCGGCCCAGACAGTTTTTTTCTTTAAAATTTCTTTTTGTGGCTGGGCGCAGTGGTTCACGCCTGTAATCCCCGCACTTTGGGAGGCGGAGGTGGGCGGATCACGAGGTCAGGAGATCGCGACCACCCTGGCCAACATGGTGAAACCCTGCCTCTACTAAAATACAAAAAAAAAAAAAAATTTGCGGGGAGTGGTGGTTCGCGCCTGTAGTCCCAGCTACTCGGGAGGCTGAGGTAGGGGAATCGCTTGAACCCGGGAGGCGGAGGCTGAAGTGAGCCGAGATCGCTTCCACTGCACTCCAGCCTGGGAGACAGAGTGAAACTCTGTCTCAAACAACAACAACAACAATTTCTTTTTGTAAATACCTACCAACCAAAACAATCACAGCTAACCTGAGTGTACTTCCTTCTGCGTTATTCTTCGTATAGATTTGGTGTGTATTTAATGTTCTTGTAATAATATTCTGCTGGTTGTTAAAACTTTAATCAATGGTGAAGCAATGAGGGAGAGCAGGAGACAAGACATGACCCTAGAGCCTCTGCCAGCTCCATCAGCACCTCAGGCAGGTTCTGTCTGCTCTGTTTTTTTCCTAGATGATTTTTGGTGAGTGGGGGAGGTTGTTGAGCCCCCAGCTGCTGTTCCCTCAGAGGCCTGCTTGCTCTTGGGTCAAATATGGGGACAAAAGCTGATAGTGCTTTGAAGTAGGCGCCTACTCCCTTAGGGCTGGAGTATTTGAAAACATCCACACAGGACTTGCTTACAAGATGCTTCCATATTTTTCCTGCCATTGAGTCAATGTGACACTTCATTTTCCATTGCCACAACAGTCAGGCAGCAGAGCTGCCAACATAACACAAACAGGAGAGCTGAGAGGCAGCAAGGCAACGTCCTCACCTGACCACACTCTCGTTATTAGAGAAGGTAGAAGGTTATTGACACCAGAGGAATCAAATAGTCCCAGTGGATGAGGGATGGAATCGTGACTAGTGACCTCCTTTTGCAGTTTCTTTCTTTTGCGGACAGCATCCACTGAAGGCTTGCATAGCTTTGAGAAACCTGCAATGTGAAGGAAAGTCCAGGGAGAAATGGCCAACTCTTAACAAAGTTGACTTGCAACCTGTCTAATTGGAATTTGATGGGGGAAAAGAGTAGCACAGCAATTCAAGGTACAAGCCTCTAACCTCCTCTCCTTACGACCTTCAAATAAGATTCCAGGTCCAAAGTCTCTTATATAACCACGAATTTGGATCTTGCCTAGAAAACAGCAAGAGTGCATGAGGGACGTCAAAGAGGAGGTCTGGCTTTTAATAAACCTTTTGCTCAACTTTTCAATGCATGTGTTACATTCTGCTATCTTTGCTTTTACCTTAAAAATGATTATTTGCAAGTCAAGGGATATCGTACAAGATCTTGTACTCTTCAAAATGCCAGTGTCATCAAAGAGAAAGAAAAGACTGATGAACTGTTCCAGATGAAGGGAGGATAAAGAGACTGACAGCTGAAAGCAGCATATAATCCAAGAGATTTTCTTTTACTATGAAAGACATTAATGGAAGGCCGGGCAGGGTGGCTTACGCCTGTAATCCCAGCACTTTGGGAGGCCGAGGCGGGTGGATCACGAGGTCAGGAGTTCGAGACCAGCCTGGTCAACGTGGTGAAACCCCATCTCTACTAAAAATACAAAAATTAGCCAGGTGTGGTGGTAAACGACTGTAATCCCCACTACTCGGGAGGCTGAGGCAAGAGAATCTCTTGAACCCAGGAGGCAGAGGTTGCGGTGAGCTGAGATCAAGCCATTGCACTCCAGCCTGGGTGACAGAGCGAGACTCTGTCTCAAAAAAAAAAAAAAAAGACAATAATAGAACAATTGGCAAAATATGAATAAGGTCCAGATATTAGATAACAGCACAGTAATATGATATAATCTTAACATCTGAGGACTCATATGAAACTACATGAAAAGTGTACTATTATTTTTTGAAGTCCAAATTCTTTCAGATAAAAATAAATAAAGACTTTAATTGTTTAAAAAAAAGCTTAAGATGGTTAGGTACAGTGGCTCACTCCTATAATGCTACCATTTTGGGAGGCCTAGGCAGGTGGAGCTCCTGAGCTCAGGAGTTCAAGACCAGCCTGGGCAACATGGCAAAACCCTGTCTCTACAAAACTATAAAAATGAGCTAGGTGTGGCGGCACACACCTGTAGTCCGAGCTACTTGGGAGGTTGAGAGTGGGAGTATTCCTTGAGCCTGGGAGGTAAAGGTTGCAGTGAGTGGTGTTTGCGCTACAGCACTCCAGCCTGGATGACAGAGCAAGACCCTGTCTCTACAAGAAAAAAAAAAAAATCACACAAATATTACAAGGCACCACTATAAATATACAGGATAGTTTCCAATTATTGATATTATGTGTTTTCCTTTTCATGACATACACTAAAATTCTAATGGCAAAATATAATTTTTCAGTTATAATAAGGAACAATCTAATTGGCCTTACAATATGAACATCACCTGGAGCAGCACGTCCCACCAGTCATCTGCTAGCAAGAACTGTCTCCTAAGAAGACTGATTTATGGCCAGGCGTGGTGGCTCATGCCTGTAATCCCAGCACTTTGGGAGGCTGAGGTGGGCAGATCATAAGGTCAGGAGATCGAGAGCATCCTAGCTAACACAGTGAAACCCCATCTCTACTAAAAATACACACACACACAAAATTAGCCAAGCATGGTGGCACATGTCTGTAGTCCCAGCTACTCAGGAGGCTGAGGCAGGAGAATCATTTGAACCCAGGAGGGGGAGGTTGGAGTTAGCTGATATCGTGCCACTGCACTCCAGCCTGTCTCAAAAAAAAAAGGAAGAAAACTGATTTACACAGCAGGACACCAAATGGATGACAAAGGCAGGTAACATAGGCAAGCAATTTAAAGGAATCATACCATTTTTCCACTGTACATTTGAATATGGCTTTTCTTTTCTAAGTATTTTTGCCTCGTTATCTCTTTTTATACTTTGCATATATATACCATTTTTGGCTTGCCATTTTTCAAGTAAACATTTTCACAGCTAGATGAGATTTTTTAAATATACATTTGAAGCTGGTTAAAAACAACTACAATCTGAGAAAGACCTCTTATTAATTAAACTGGAGCTTAAAAAGGGAGGGTTTTTCCAAGTGTCTGGAAATGTAAGCAATGCTTATTTTTAATCTATCACAATTCCAAGACCTTCCTTGGACAAATTATGAAAAATCAAAATATCTTTGTCATAGCAAGAATTGTGATATCCACCCAGGTAGAATCTTGATTTCATGAGTATATATTTGACATAATTTATTACAGAAAAGTTTTATAATTTCATATTACATCTTTCTATCTAAATTAGACCCCAAGATCAAGAGATTTGGTGTTTGTCTTCCTTACGTCTATCATTGGTAGTCAGATTCTGAGAACATAGATTTTAAAACATAATGGAAAAGAGAAAAATAACCAAATAACTTTCATTATTTTGAAAAGGAGGTGGATTCAAATGTAAGGGGTTCTCACATAGACAATTTCAGTTATCTGCATATTCTATTCCATCTTCAAAACATGAAGACAGTAGGCTCAGTAATTTTTGACAATGGATATAATTCAGATGACATTGTTATTCTGCCTATCACTCCCTCTTTTCTCTAAGATAATTTCTCCTCGCCGCAGACATGCTGACCTCAGAACCCTTCCAACCCTCCTGCATGGACACTTCCTCTTTTGGGAAGGCTTTTCGCACACATATCCGCCCACAGCGCTCTGTCCGGCCCTCCATTGCTGCTCATTGCCTTGCTTCTGTAACTTTCTTCATGAGCCTTCCATGGCCAGTATATCCAAAATTGGAAATCATGCCTCCCCACCTCCCCCTGTGCCCTCTGCCCCTCCTGGCTTTGTTTTCCTGTTTAGCTGATAGGTATTCTAACCGGCTAATGTGTAATGACACCTCTCTTCACCCCCAGGCCTGAGCGTGCCTTTCTGCAAAGGACAGAGGCGTCAACAAGATTCATTGTGTGAGTTTAGTGGAGATGGCTGTTCCCAATATTAATGGCACATTAGGGAACCCCAACTTTCCAGAGAAAAAACAACTGTTAGAAATGTTGTAGATATGCAAAAGGTATACGAAATCAATCAGCAATGTATGCTGTGAAAGTGACAGCTTTTGATCAACATAGTTTAGAAACTATGAGCATTTTAGGATAAGGCACATTCTCCTTAAAGTTCAGTTGCACCATCTCTGCCCCGCTTTTCTACTGCTACTGACATTTGCATAGTTTATGTCACTTGGTATACAAATCTTACCCTCCTTCAATTCTTCGATGTTGTGTCCTTGCTGTGTTCTCTGAAACTGTGATGATTTGAAAATGATTTGAAAACAAAGATCTACTATCTCCCTGGCAATCTCTCAGTGGCTATTCATATCTCGCACCCTCTATCAACTGTTTTCCTCTGTTTCTCCACTCCTCCCCTCCTCTCTCACCTGGTTCAGAATTCATGGGCAAGATTGCATGGGAAGCCATGGACCTTCCAGGGCGAGGAGAAGTAGGTGAGTTTCTCCCTACCTACACTGATGTCTGGACCTCAGACCTATGTTTCCCTTTAAAACAGACATTTCTGTTTTCAAAGCTCAGGAACACAGCAAAGATTAGGTACAGGCTGTGAGCATTTCTCAAATTGCCAAAAGCAAGGCATTCTGCTCTTTCTTGGGTCCAGATTTGCTGGAGAACAGGAATCCAAGCATGTGCTCTTGCATGGCTGATGGAAAGCTGGTGCCCACTAAGAGTTGGGGCAGATAGATACCTTGAAGCCCAGAAAGCAAACCAAATCTCACACTGACCTATCTAATCTTTGTGTAGTTGCCCTTAGTCTTAGCTCTGGACCGAGTAAGGTGGGAATGGCCTCAGGCCCTCACTTGGGTCTGAGGTTTTTTTTTGTTTTTGTGTTTTGAGAGAGAGTCTCCCTCTGTTGCCCAGGCTAACATCCAGTGCATGATCTCAGCTCACTGCAACCTCCACCTCCAGGTTCAAGCAATTATCTTGGCTCAGCCTCCCAAGTAGCTGAGCTTACAGGTGCCCACCACTGTGCCAGGCTAATTTTTGTATTTTTAGTAGAGATGGGGTTTCACCATGTTGGCCAGGCTGGTCTCGAACTCCTGACCTCAGGTGATCCACCCTCCTTGGCCTCCTAAAATGCTGGGATTACAGGGGGTCTGAGTTTTAAAGCAAGTATAAACCACCGTCCCCACCCACCCCACAAGACCAGTGCAGAGGCACTAGTATTAAATAGTAATTCTAAGAGAGTAATTCTAGACAAAGGTGAAATGTCCAGCTGCCCAAACTATATGGAATGGTTACCTCTTATCTCTCATCTTAAAAGATCTGGTTTTTAATTTTGTTTTGGAAGACAGAAATTTTTTATAATCTCACACACATTTCACATCTCAATGCATTTTCTAAATCGTGGGCAAGTTTAAATGCATATCTATTAATGTTAACCTTGGAAAAGAACTGTCAACTCATCAACTGAGGTTGGGGCTTGAGTCGGAGCCTCAGGCAGATTGGTTGTCTGTTCTCTATTCCATGGCTCCCAGCTGCATCCCAAGCATCAATTAGTACAGCTCATTCAAAAATGAGAATGATGGGGAACTCTGCTGTGAGTGGATCAGCACGTATGTATTACTACCCTTAATAAGTAACTAAAAAACACATGCCTATTGATCATTTCCATAAGGAAGAGATAGGCGTCAAATATATTGTTGTTAAACAAAATGTACCACGTTGGAAATTTTCTCCCAGCTTGGAGCATCTCTCAATGAAGATATAATACTTGTTTGGCATCTTTGACACACACCAAACAAGTAAACATATCACAAAATGTGACCTTTCGGGGCATCTGAGTAGTGAGAAGGAAGACAAAAGTAAGAAAGGTTAGTAATCCAGAGAAGAAAAGAGAGCTGAGACACAGTAATAGTGGGAATTAGTTTTGTGTGGTGGAATAGCTGGAATTAGTCTTTCTGGTTATAACCTTCCTAATATTCATAACAGCAGGTTTAGATTTGGAATTCTCCATCCACGTGTCGCTTGCTCTCTTGTTTCTGGAAATTAACATGCAGTATTTGATTATAACACAATAAATATTTAGAGCCCATCATATGCAAAATACAACAGTGAAACATCAATAGTAAATAGAAATGTCTGATAAAATTATAGGTACTTCGTTTTTTGCCTTATACTTTTCTGTCTTTTCCAAGTATACCACTATGAACAGTAACCTCCTAAGAGTCACTCTCAACTAGAAACTTTTTTTAACTGCCTGGTATTTAAAACAATGCCATTTCAGATCGACCAGAGTTTTTAACATGAGTGCTGCCTATTCCTGCTTCATTCCTTCTTTTTCTCTTCAAACAGCCAGTTTCCAAAATGAGATGTTCTGGTTTGATGGCAGGCTAGGATCAAATTCAACTACTGAATTTCACAAGCCTGACACTTCAAAGGAAAGATTTCAGCTCATTTGACACATTCTAACATACTTGTGCTTGATGAAGCATTACTTATGTGAACCATTAGCTTGAATAATGTGTGAACGCAAAACAACAGTTTTTTAGGCAGTCACTGATTGTTCTTCCCTTGGTGCTTCTACAAATGAACGTTGAAAGGCAAAGAGAAGGGTGTGGCAGGTGATGAAGGCTGTTCTTTTCTGGAGACCCAGCACAAGGTTTCTGCAGCGGTACATGCAGTATTGAGAATGGAACGCACAGAGACAGGTACCGAGCCATCCAGATCAGACCTAGTGCTCAATCAGAAGGAAGATTTTGCAGCCAAATGATCATCACATCCCACAACTATGATCTAGTGCTGTCTTGAGTCCTAGGATGTGAGATGGAGAAAATCCATGGTGCTCAGGTGTGTCTGAACAGCTAGGACTCCACTGGGTTAGCCACCTCTACACCTAGTTAGGCTTTCTATTTTTAAATTATGTATTCAGACAGCTGACCTTTTTTTTTTTTTACTATGCTGGTTAATTTTAATGCTATCTTTAAAGGATTAGAGCTAATTGAGAGAAAAAGAGAGCAGACACAGATAACTTGGGCATCTCTTCTCTCTGGCTTCAGTCACAGCTCAATCCAATATAGTTCCCACCCTGGGTGTTCAGAGTCTCTTACTTTGGAGTTAGACCCAGCTGGGGCTCGAAACTGGCTCCAGACATTCAGTAGCATTAGCAGATGGTGGAATCCTCGAGGAAGTAATTCTACTGTGGGTTTTCTATTCCCTAACCAGGTCTTTGAGCATAACGTGCTTTCTCACCAGCTCACTCAGCCTCCTCATTCTGTAACTAACCAGTCTCTCCTTAGCTCTACTCAAGGAAGAAATTACAAAACAGAGATGAGAGACAGAGACAGAGAGAAAGAAAGTAAGAAGAGGGAGAGGTCGTAGTCCAACATATTCCATTCATGCTAGTGGGAAGCTAGTATTTTCTTTCTTTTTTTTTTTTCCTTCCAGTCATAAGGATTTCTTACTGCCCACCCCTTCCACCCTCAAATGCCATTTTCCTGTTTTTAGCTTTGTTTTTAAGAAATCCTTTTCTTCACTTTATCTGGTGATTCTTAATTTCAAAACAATTGAAATCTTCACCAACCATCCTTTAGCAGAAGCACTGTCTGGGTTTGGATTAGAAATATCCCTGTCACAAGCGCAGTGGCTCATGCCTGTAATCCCAACTCTTTGGGAGGCAGAGGCAGGAGGATCACTTGAGCCCACAAGTTTGAGACTAGCCTGAGCAACATAGCGAGACCCTATCTCTACAAAAAATAGAAAAATTAGTCAGGTGTGGTGGCACCTGCTTGTTGTCCCAGGTACTCTGGAGGTTGACAGGAAGACTGCTTGAGCCCGGGAGTTCAAGGCTGCAGTACGCTATGTTCACATCTCTGCCTGCCCTCCAGCCTAGTAATAGACCAAGACCCTGTCTCGGAAAAAAAAATAAAAAAATTCTTCTCAATCTTACACTTCCAACTATTTTGCAAATGATGATTGCTAAAAATAGGCCAGGCGAGGTGGCTCATGCCTATAATCCCAGCACTTTGGGAGGCCGAGGTGGGCAGATCACTCGAGGTCCAGAATTCGAGACCAGCTTGACCAACATGGCGAAACCCTGTCTCTACTGAAAATACAAAAAATTAGCCAGGTGTGGTGTCAGGTGACTGTAATCCCAGCTAATAGGGAGACTGAGGCAGGAGAATTACTTGAACCTGGGAGGTGGAGGCTGCAGTGAGCCAAGCTCACGCCATTGCACTGCAGCCTGGGCAACAGGAACAATATTCTGTCTCAAAAAAGAAAAGTATTTAAAATGTTGGTTTTTATTTGCTTCTTTTTTGTTTTGTTTGAGAAGGGTCTCACTCCCATTGGCCAGGCTGGAGTGCAGTGGTGACTGAAGCCTGGACCTCCTGGGCTTAGATTTAAAAAAAAAATGAAATCATACTTGCAGAAAAAAAAATCCCTACTAAAACCAAAAATGTTATTTTTAAAGTAATCCACAAAATGGGTATTTGGTTTGGGTTTTTGCTTGTTTTATTTTATTTTATTTTTTTCTTGGCCAGCCAATATTTCCCCATTCTACTCACTTACACATCTGGTCCCATTGATTTTATGAGTTTCCAGTTAGCCAGCTTTGGTTTCTGTTGTGCATAAACAGAATACTAACGAATACAACTGATCTCCCCATTCCCCCTCGCCTGTACTTCCTTTTCTGAAACTTCTAGCAATTAAGCATAAATTAGGCAACAATAAACCAAATGCTACCTTCCAGGTTAATTCCCCAGATTATTAGTAAACTGGAATTAAGGAAATGAGGCACCACAGTTAATACAGGAAGGGACTATTTCAGCCCGCAATAGCATGAGGTGTATTCATAAGAGATAAAGATGTGAGTGCACAGTGTCCCTCTGCAACAGTGTGGGTTAGGACTTGGACAATTTACAGTTTTAGTCAGCTTTAGCAAAGAACTGTGTGTGGGAGGACCCCTCCCTTTATTTAGCCTTGGGCTCTGATATGGTACCTATTTGATCAGAAATAAAAGCCACTAACAGGTCCTTGGGACCCGTGAAGGGGGATAGGGACAGGAAAAGTCATCATTAAGCAGTGACAGCTGACCTTATAGCTCTCCTTACATGCACAGGGGCATTCAAATGCTTTTGTAAACATTATCTTTGCTGTGCTTCCCAGCAATGCTGGGTGGAGACAGAGCGGATATTGCAGTCTCCATTTTACTGCTGACAACTCTGAGCTTCAGACAGATGAAGTAAGTTTTCTTTTTTTTTTTCTTTCTTTCTTTGATTGTTGTTGTTGTTTAGAGAGAGGGTCTTCCTCTGTCTGTCACCTAGGCAGGATCACAGCACAGTCAGACTCCAACTCCCGGGCTCAAGTGATCCTCCCACCTCAGCCTCCGGGGTAGCTGGGACTACAGGCAGGTGCCACCACGCCCGGCTAAATTTTTGTATTTTTTGTAGAGATGGGGTTTCGCTATGTTGCCCCGGCTGGTCTCAAACTGCTGGGCTCAAGCGATCCTACTGCGTCGGCCTCCCAAATTGCTGGGATTACAGGTGTGAACCGTCACGCTGGACTGAAGTTTTGTACCTTTCCACAGCTGAAACCCACATTTGCTGGCTTTGCCTATAAAGAAATCAAAAAGGTAGGCTATGTAATGTATTGGCGAAAAGGAACAAGTGGTAAATGTGTGAAGAGTTGTAGACCTTCAATTATTAATAGCTACTATTGTGATAATGCCACCTGTTAGGTCAGGAGACGAGCACCTTACCTTAAGACGAGGACATCTGGTTGCCTGGGAGAAGGGACAGGCAGGGTATCAGGTGCTGAATGAATGTTTAATGAATGAGCGAGAAAGGACAGGAGACAGAATGAGCAACCTGAGAGAGGGCCTGGTACCCTCCCTGTAAGGCGTTTTGATTCAACAGAGAGTAAGGAGAAGCCCGGTAACATACCAACACTATACCAAGACACCTGGCTCACTGGTCAACTGCAAAAACTTTTAGACTCAGATTTTGTTTTTCTCAGTGATGAGGTTTTAATAAGGAACAACGATTCTGCCTCCCAGCAACCCACTGTGGCTAATGCTGGTGGAAAAGTCTCCTTTCGGCTTTGGGTTGCTCCTTTTCCTTTTTGCTTTCACAATCGAAATGCGTGCTCGGAGTG